>CAJUYI010001287.1:32987-47034 GCA_910591695.1 Galerucella pusilla
ATGCATTCTTTTGATCTCAACAGGTTGTAGTCACCCAGAAGAGTCTTCGATTGTATAAGCCCTACTAGATCTTTCCAATGGTCAGATTTTCTTTTTTTCTAAAGTACAGATACATTACTTATCGTCAGAAATACAACTTTTGCATATTTTGCAAGCATGTTCTAGGCAAATAGGTTTTTGGCAAGTAACATATATAAAACGTGTTTCTTTTTCTTTGGTAAGGACAGACGGAACAAGTTTTTTTTACATCCAGCGGTTCCTTCGAAGACGATGGTTGATTATTGTTATCATTCCCCAGTGTCCCCTTTATTAAATTGTGTAGATCTTCATTCAATTTGGGATTTTCCAATCGTTTCTTCATATGTGGTCTAACAAGATCCAAAGCAAGGTCTTTTATAAAAATACGTCTAACTAACGAAGTGAAACGAGAATCACACTGAAATTTGCTTATTTAACTTGTAACAGAATTCCATGAAGGTACTTGGGCAGCCAACAATACAGCTCAGTAATATTCGAGAATATTGGAGATTAAAATTTGTATAGCGGTATGACATACCGTTGTCTCGGGTTAAGGATTAAAGTGAGATTAGTGTGGGTGCCGGGACAAAACAATATTTCTGGGTATGAACCAGCTAATGAACTCGTGGGAAGAGATTCAGCAACAATATATTATGTGGGATCCGAACCAGTTTTTAGGACCACAAAGAAGGTGGTGCGAGGACAAAAACAAAAATGGGTGCAAAGCCATTATAGACTACAGTAAAGGAACACTCCAAAGCAGGTACACAGTAAAATCTTTATTGGTAACACACGTAAAACCGGCAGAATAAGCCAACAGGCTGCAGTGCTCCCGGCACAAGAGCGGCGTTCCCAGAAAGAGGAAAAAAAGCACCAGTGACGATGCTGGATTGCAGATGTAAAAAAATAATGCTACTATTCGTACAAACGTACATATGAGAATGAAATACAGTACAAACCATCCAATTAAGAGTGGGGAAATGTGCTGTACCTCGGAAACTATTCGTCATAGAGATTTGCGGTGGAAAATATTTAAAATAAAGTGGCTCAAAAAAGATCCGGGAAATTGTTTTCAAGTTTCCAAGATGGTCGATATGGAGTGAAAAAAAAAACATAAAATATCGGTGTGATGACGTCATTTTTAATTCAATTTTAATTCAACTAAATTTTTTCTTTCTGATATTTTAGGCTGGGAATAAGATATCGAATTCCGGTTTCCACTAGCCTATTCAGGTATACTTGTGATTTTCTCTTATGATATTGAAAAACGCGCTCTAGCGGCATCACTGAGAATCAAACATATTGCAGGTGAGCTGGGTTTGATGGTATCGCTACCAAGTTTGTGAGAAATCCGTTTATTAGTTCAGGTATTTATTTGAAAAATAGTAAATCATCCTCACCTCTCCATTTGAATAGATACGTCAAAAAGTCAAAAATGGGTACTCAAAAGATGCTCAGTTTTAAAGATCATATTTTTTTGGTAAATTTACTAGGTATATTCCAATTACTACAAAAGACAGCTCATTACATACCATTTGGTCAGGGAGAAAAAGGCATATTGTGGAAGATAAATTGTAAAAAGTAGTGAGTGTTATAATTTAATCTTTCTTCTGCTTTACAAACTGGGGTAGAAAAATAATAATAGTAGCTACGTCTCAGACCTTGTCACTATGTCGTATAAAAGATAAGAACGTTCAGCAGGGGGTAAATCTCCAAATAACGAACTTAATTACAATTAATTAAAGAGCCAAGGCTTCGTACAAAAAAATGTTGGTTTCAAAGGTCTTAGTCGTTTTTTTTTTGAACACGAGAAAGACATCCACTGGATTACAATTTCTATTGGACAGTGTAACGCGAAAGTTCAAATTAATGAAAAAGAAGAGAAGATTATGAACAGACTGTAACTGGAGTTTAAATGTTAAATTCCGGTTGAAAAGAAAACTCTACTTTTTATTAGTTATTTAAATATCATCCACATACTTATACAGCGTTGCTGAATAGTCTCGCACCAGAAGATTATATTTAAAAAGGATAAAGGGAAATTAATGGAATTCTCCGACGATAGGTGAGACGGTATTCTATATATTTTAAGTCTAATGTCAACGTTTTGACATTAGCATTTAGCACACGGCCACCATTTTTGATTTTTGAGATAGGAGCCTAGGTAGAGTGACGTAATACAAAGAACCCTTTTTTCATCTTTCCAGGTAGGTGTCAAACATCAAACAAAAAAGGTAATAAAAACGTCAAACACATGCATCATTATTCATATACAAATTATCAAAGCTAATAATAATTGCAAATTGGCACGAGATTTGACTGTAAATTGAGGATAATGGCACACTTATCGGTAACATAACGGATGGAAATCTTAATGTTAGCTGGATGTGGTAGTTTGAATTAAACTCAAAATCTCCAAAAATTGGCTGTGGATGATTTCAATATACTTTTACAATTTTGTAAAATGGTTACCGAAAAAAGTTCTTAAACCTTTTGGTATCCAGTGATGAGGCCACATCTTGCTTGAACGGTTCTGTTAACAGATCCAATTGCCGGTACGGGTCAAATTTTAATACGCAACGGCTTGAGAAGGTTTGTAAACAGGTTTCACAAAAAGTAAATGTGTGGGCGGGTTTGGTGAAAAACCATTGAAACGGTTCTTTCTTAATTGAAGGTACGCTCACCGGTGGTAGATATCTTGATCTACTTGAAAATAAGATTATATTACTTCGTCAAAGATGGATTGGTCGAAGAGTTGTAATTGAGTGGCCGGCAAGATCCTCTGAGTTGAAACCACTTGATTTTTATCGCATACCGCATTTATGTTAACAGACCAAGTACTTGGAAAATATAAACGATCGCATATGTCTTGAATGAGTCTATGACTATATCCGAAGCTCCGAATAGAGTATTATTTTCAACGAATGAATGGCCAGCATTTTAAGTACCTATTGTGATGAACTATTCGCAACTTGAATAAAATGTTCAGTTTATCAATCTCTGTAACATACAGTATCGCTAAGAAATACAATTTTTATATTTTTGTTTAATTTCTTTTATAACCTCAGAGTGCAGTGATACTATTTTTGAAAAGAGAATGAAAGCTATTTTTGGGATTCGTCACTCTAGCTAGGTTGTCATTTAAAAAAATTGAAGATGGCGCACGTACGCTGAATGCTTACGTCAAAAACATTTGACATTTGCTTTAAAATATACAGAATAAAGTCTTTGTTCTACAAACGTGTTAAAAATGCCATTTTTAGCACTCCATAGAAGCCTTAAAAATGTCACTTTAAGACACTGAGTGCCTTAAAATGTTTATGGCACTGATGGTAAAAGTGAATTGTCAAATTTTGAAAGCAAAAATCAAAATATTTAGATTTTATTTATTACCATTAATACTAATAGTACAATTTGTGCAATTTGACAAATTAATTTCCTGCACTGCTGTTTTACCATTTTCCGTGGATAAGGAGGAATGATGCGCAGTAAAAATGGAATTTAAATTAAAATAATTCAAAATTATCTCCTTTGGATGTATTAATAAAGGTTTTCAAAATTCAATTCAAACTGTATTATTGCATTTTTTGAACGTTTGTAGAAAAAATATTGTATGATATACGTGTTAAAAGTACCTTTTAAGGCACCCATGTGAATTGCAGAATTCGCTTCGCTTATTCTGCAAACCTTCACATGCGTGCCTTAAAAATGTACTTTTAACACTTATATCATAAATAACTATTTTGCGCGATAGATCTTTTTTGTTTATTTACAGCATCCGTTGTCCGGATGGTAGGTTGTGTTTACTGGTTTCTAAGCCTAACACGTCGGTAAGTGATTCACTTACCGACGTCTTAGCCTTACATACATTTAAGTGGTCCTAAATAATATATTACTTCATTCATTACACAAAAGGAACAAAAAAATTAAGATCTATATTTTTTTTAATGAACAGAACAATATAAAAAGTGATAAATAGCATGAAAACAATTTCACCAAAATGTAAATTATATTTCAAACTGATCGAGAAGTATAAATGTCACTTTTGACATTTCGTTCATTTCGAAAAAATTTAAATTATTTTATCCGAAATTTATTTAAATACGATCGCGCAAAAAATGGTATAAGCATCTCGAGCGTTAAGGGTAATACCGGTCTTCAGCAAAATTGGAGGCTGAGCGTAGCGACATTGCTGTCGACCGGTAAACAACCCTCTCCGTTCTTGATACTTAATATACTATTTCATCTTCCTAGAATTCCATAACTCTTTCTTCATCCGTTTCAAGGATAATCCCTTGGTGCGAGATTGTTCAGTAACGCTGTATATAGTATTTTCTGATATTTTCCATGGAATTTTTCCTGTACCGTACCAATATAAATTCTCGTTATAAATATTTCATTACAATTTGAAGTATTCAAAAAGGCCATTACCTCAGTGTTATGAATTCGAAGTTAAATGATTCATCACTTTAATGATGTATAATGGTATAATCAACACTTTGATCTGGGTGAATTTCAATCGACTCGTCTTCATGGCTCTTTTGGTTGAGAGCCAAAAATATTAGCGTATATAATAATTTGTCACGAAAACTGGGCATTTATTAATATAAACCGAATCGTTGACATCGCGAAAGGTGTGGATTAAATTAACCGCATTCAATATTTCGATTTCACTTTCAAAAGCTATAATCCTTTATCTTGATGTATAACCGACTACATCGATTTATTTCGATTGATTTCAATTGATTGTCAATGCACGAACTAATGTAAGAATTTGTTTTGAATGTGAAAATTTTTATGGAAAACTCCAAAATCACGATTTCAATTAACTGATAAAAAGTACATTTGTTGCTTACCAAAATGAATCGAGTTGATAAACAGTTTCCATTGCCTGCAATAAGCAGAACCAGGCATGGAAAAATGGTTTACCAAATTTCTGAGCGCCTTCCATTCGCTTTTCTGTTAGGCTATCAAAAGTATATAACTCAATACGGCCACAGTTACATAATAGCTGCGATTCAGCTGCTGTTCCAATTCTCCTTTTTTTTTCAATTCCACATACTGTACTGTTCACACTGTTCTTGGTAACCACACAATTTTTTTTGTATGTATTTGGGGTGACAGTCACTGAGACCTAAGAAATCTATTGTGCCTCCTGATTTCTACTTAGTTTTTGGGGAAAGTCTCAGAGACTATTTCCTGGTGGAATTTTAGGATATCTGCAGGATTCAACTTAGGTTAATGTCCCCCTTCTATCCCATAATCTCCTGTGCCTGTGCCCTTGGAGATTCTGGATTGCTGTGCCATTCGCAAGTATGTGGATAGTTTATTCTTCCATGCCACCAAATATACCTTATTTTCCCTCCACTGTTCTGAGCTTTCTCAAGTGCCCACATTCAGGCGACAATGTCCCGTCAGGATTCCTGTTAAAGCTCTTAGTGCAGCTTCACTTTGACCTGTGCATTAATTAGATCTCGGTCGTTGCAATCACTCAACAAAATCTTCCATTGTCTAAACTCTGCTAGATCATCCCAATGGTCAAATCCTACCTTTTCTGCAACTTTGCTTATCAATATTACATTGGAACTGATACCACAAATGGTGTTTCAGTCCTCTTCTTTGCTAGTCCATCCGCTATTCCATTTCCTCCTATTCCAGTGTTCCTATAATCCACAGTCATGTAACTATATTTGCCTGGGCATTTCCACACCATTTTTAAACTGATTACGCAAGTACTCAGTGTTTTAATAGCTGTATAAATAACTGTCCAACATTATAACAATCCTTTGTCTTCTATATCCCTTGTCCATATTGAGCGGGGCAATCTTCCTTATGTTTGCCTGAAATATACTTGAGTTTTTCCTAAGCTTTCAGAGTTCTTGGTTCCTGGCCCGTACACTCCTATCCCAGCTTCTTCTATTGCTTTGGCTTTTTTATACGACGGAAAAAGTATGTCTCCATTTGACGGAAGTGCCTTCCTTCTTTGCACTATATTATCACCTACAATTTCACCTTGATAACTATATCAGAATAACCCTTGGCCTCTGTTTTCAAAAGCTCCGATTGTATTTGGATTGAATTTATAGATACCTCAGTCTTGAAACTGTTCTTATATTTCTTATCACTTGTCCTCACAAGCTCGACCGTCATCATACTGAATGTGTTACTCCAATATCAAATGAAACGCTAATGCGGCTATCTACATAATTAAACAAGTTCTTGTCGCAGAGTTCCAAAAACGCTTATAAAATCGAGATCGAGATTGCGACCAGACTGCAGCGTTTATATCGCCGCAATCCGTTCGCCAACCTTTGCTATTGAATACCAGATCAGTTAATGATGTAATTTACGATCTCGTGCACTCCTTAAGACGGATCCACAATATAATGTATAGATCACAGCGTTTTCTCGGTTCCATTTCGGCCTGTCCGTAACAATCAAGTTCCGCTTGAATCTGACTCCAGTCGTGATCTAGTCCAGTAACTGAACACCTAAAATATCGAAAGCTCCTGAAAAGTCGCTGAAGACTCCACTTTTTTTTCTCGTTCAAAAACACCTGCCGTGACCTACAAATTGAGCCCAATGTGTAGTTTTCAGAGACTTTCCAGGAGCTTTGCCCCTTCATTGACTGGACTAATCGTGATATGAATGCACACATACACTGTGTTATTTATGAGATACGACGTCAAACGCGAGGTTACTTTCTTACCAAATATCGTTTATTGAAAAGATAACAGATTGGGAAAGGTTGTTAAAAAATATGTTGAAATGCACATTTTCATAACACTTTCGAATACTGAAAACACCACAGCTGAAATCGTACCAGGATACTTCACGTTGAACTTTTAAATATCCCGTGCTTCAGCCCGTCTGGCTATCTCCTACGCGGTTAAAAGTATTCGAAAGTGGTATGAGTACGGACCTTTTTAGACATAACTATCCAGTTTTTCATTAAACCAGAGAAAATTGAAAGTAAATTTGAACTTATTTTTCAACGACCTTTCCGAATCTTATTATTTCTTATGAAAGCTATTTGGTAAAAAGGTTAGCCCACGTTTGACAGTATTGTACAGAAATCCCATCTCATGAGATCACAGGGTATACTTTCCACTTGATACTCTTATAGACATTTTACTAAGCCGAGATCGGTCCAAAAACGAACTGTGATTGACATTATAGTGCGTAAAATTCCGATCGAGTCACAACTTTCAATTGATATGCACAGGTTCAATTCCAGAAGACAAATGATTCGCTGTTTGCTGTGAGTTTTTAGAAGCATTTTTTCCCAGCAATGGAATAATGCTGAGTCAGTAATTCACCTTCCAGACATCCAACTCCGTTCCTTTCACACCTATCACTTGAAAACATAACTGTGAATATAGACCAGTGCAATTACGGAAAAAATTGGCTAAAATCGGAAAAATTAGTAACAGGCAGGGACCCTTGAAAAAGTATACTTTGGGGTATAACTAACACTAGAAAAATAATTTAAACAAAGTTTGAGTGGAAATGTGTAAATGGGGAGGTTTTTTAGGGGTTGAAAACTTATTTTTGCATTTTTAAGGCAGAAAATGACTTTTTATCGCGAAATGTTGTACAGAAAATTTGTAGATAATAAAAAAATGAACAGCTTTTAAATGAAAGATTTTTCAACATAACCTCAAATTCAAGGTGAAAATCGCAAAAAACCGTTTTTTTTCTTTTTAATTTTTTTCTCTGGCAAAAAAAATGCAATTTGCATGAAACTTGGTGAAAGTATATATTTTTTTATTTTACATAAGCACAGTTTTTTTGCACAACCAAAAAAAATTATTTTCCGAAATATTTAATATTTTTCGAAAAAAAGGTTAATTTTCAAAAAAAAATTGCTGCAGTCAAATTTTCGATTTTCGAATTCAGCACCCACGCAATTTGTTCGTTGGAATGTCAACTTTAATATGGCTCATCTATGTTGGGGTCGGATTTTGCATTAAACCCCTTAAAAATTGAAAAAACGAAAAAAAAACGACTTTTTCATATGCGTATTTTTAATATGTATTATACTATGTATTATTTTCCATTTTTTTTTTAGTACTTACGTAAACAAATAATTCCTTTACAGGTATAATTCAATAAAATAATTTAAATTTTGAATAAATAATATACAACAATGTATTTTTTTATTTGCAAATTAACAAAAATAAAAAATATTACACCTTACAAAAAAATTTATGTTACAAAATATATTATAAATCTGATTCATGTTCTTCAATGCAACTTTCATTATCTGAATCGGGATCATTTTGATCTACTTCGAGTCCTTCGTTTTCATTACGAGAAGGTGGTGGCTCTTCAACAGTCTCTTGATCATTTTCATCTTCAAATACGATCTCGTCTCTGTTCGTGCAGTTATCGTGGCAATTAATGCACAAGTTTGAACATTTCATGCCGTGCTTTCGGCAGCCACATCTTGCCGAACAACCTGTTTCGCAAGTACAGCTAATCGTTTTGAGTAATATATCCGGAATCAATTGTAAATTGTCCGATATAAATGTAGGTACGAGTCTACCTGCACGTTCATTCCAGCCCCATACCTTAGCTTTGTCATTGGTATGCTCATTTAAAAAGCCAAGCCAACTTTGAATTTGGTAATAAATTCTGTACGAATGCTCTGCAGCTGCCCCTTCAGTTGGCGGTAATTTTTCTAATTTGAAACCAGATTTATTGGTTGCTTTCTGATACAATTCAAAACGTAATGCGTTCAGCGACACATTTGATTTTTTTTTATTTTGATAAATATCAGCGATAAGCTGACAAAAATTTTTTGCAATGATTTCTTGATCTGCATCCTTATCAAAGAAAACATTAGCTAAGTGTAATAAATTATTATTATTTAATAATAATTTAAACAGAGTTTTTTTCCTTTACCAGCTAACCCAGAAGTAGAGTCACAGCCGGTGAAAGCGTGAATAAATGCAATTATTTTTTTGTAAGTTTTGTGTACAAAACAATCAGACGAATAGAACGCATCCTTTTGTTTGCCTGAAACTGGTTTGTGGAAAATAAGTCTTTCATTTTGAACATTTAATTGATGCAAAAGTACAAGCAAATCAATATCTTGACCTACGATGATGACAGTTTTTGTAGTGTGCTTCGCTACTTCAATAATTGCAGTATTAATAATAAATGCATCGGCGTCTTCGGCAGCTTGTTTGCAGATAAAACCGTGTGACTGCAATCTATCTGAGATACTTTTTATTAAATTATTTTTGTTACTGTCATTTGTTAAAAATATTGTAGACAACGAGAAAACAGAATAAAAACTTGCTCCAAAATAAAACTCCGAACTGATGCTAACGACGCGCGATATTCGTATACCTGAATTAGAGATTAATCTCTGCCTGCGTCCCCTCGCCCCACTCCGTTAACTTGAAGGCCTTCACACATTTTCGTGTATAAGGAATATTTCATGTTTCAGTTTTCAATATTTTATATGCCATGAAACTTTAATACTTGTTTATAATAAAAAAAGGTGAAAATAATACATAGTATACATATTAAAAAATACGCATATGAAAAAGTCGTTTTTTTTCGTTTTTTCAATTTTTAAGGGGTTTAATGCAAAATCCGACCCCAACATAGATAAGCCATATTAAAGTTGATATTCCAACGAACAAATTGCGCGGGTGCAGAATTCGAAAATCGGAAATTTGACTGCAGCAATTTTTTTTTGAAAATTAACCTTTTTTTTTCGAAAAATCTTAAATATTTCGGAAAGTAATTTTTTTTGGTTGTGCAAAAAAATTGTGCTTATGTAGCATAAAAAAAGATATACTTTCACCAAGTTTCATGCAAATTGCATTTTTTTTGCCAGAGAAAAAAATTAAAAAAGAAAAAAAACGGTTTTTCGCCATTTTCACCTCGAATTTGAGGTTATGTTGAAAAATCTTTCATTCAAAAGTTGTTCATTTTTTTATTATCTACAACTTTTCTGTACAACATTTTGCGCTAAAAAGTCATTTTCTGCCTTAAAAATGCAAAAGTAAGTTTTCAACCCCTAAAAAACCTCCCCATTTACACATTTCCACTCAAACTTTGTTTAAATTATTTTTCCTGTGTTAGTTATACCCCAAAGAATACTTTTTTAAGGGTCCCTGGCTGTTACTAATTTTTTTGTAAAAAAAAACTAATTGCACTAGTCTAATACTGTTTTTTCCTCCCTAAAAATAATACCAAAGGTTTTATGAGAATGTACTTTATGGGAAATTCACCGGAAGAAAAGTGGTCCAATAAAATTGCAGCTATACACAATTTCACAACCGCAATGATATAATTAATTATGGACTATCAATAGCAAACTAAATTAGAAGTTACCGTCTTTGTACTCCAAGTATTACATATCGCGCATACGAAATTATATTTAGGATTTCTCACTAGAAGTTACAGACTATATCTGCTGCCAAATGACTTGGAGAGATCAAAGAAATTGTCAATTTCCAATTTATTAGTGGTCGATGTCTTACGACTTTGAATGAGAGTTTAATATTATCACTTTGTGAATGATTTTAATTACCTGGCCTAAGTATGTTTGTGGGTTTTGTTACTTTTATACAGGGTGGGGCACTATGAACGAACTATTCTCTCTTTAAATTAATCAAACGTACTTCTATGGGCATGCAAGTACTGCGATTGTTCACCTGCAGTATACTTTGTGACAGTCTCAATGTAACTGGTCCTTGAGGTGTTATAGCCTTTCTCCATGTAGTATTTCTGTATTTTATATTTGATCCTATTATGTGAAGCAATTTGGTGAAATTGTTCACATTCATGCGAAGAAATTTAGGGGAATGATGTACCAAATCATTGTGTATATTTTAAAACTGTCAAATAATTGATCTTTGACTAATAACTGGGAGCACCCAATATATTTTTTCTCTGGTGCGTTCACGTAACACCAAAACTACCATACAAGTTGTTTCAGCAAAGTCCATTCGAAGACGACACTAATGTTGTGATTTGTCTGTCTGTGTGCGCGCACTTTGCAATAATTATTTAGCGACTGCGACTAAAGCATAATCTTCAATTTGTCACTGTATCAAAATTAAACAAAAATTATTAAATGAGTACGCTCAAAGATTTTTTATGTTGTTTTTAGTTTTTGTTGTTATAGCGGCAACAGAAATACATTTTCTGAGGAAATTTTAACATTCTAGCTCTAGCGGCTCATGAGATACAATCTGGTGATAGACAGATAGACAGGCAGGTGGACGGCAGCGAAGAATTAGTAATAGGGTTCGTTTTTTACTCTCTGGGTACGGAGCCTTAAAAATACAAGCGGTGTAATCAATAATTGATTCACTCACAAAATAATTAGTTGGCAGAGATCAACTGTTCTTGCAAATAGCACCTGAAGACATTTTATAAGAATACAGGTGAGACAAGTGAGAATAGCGATAGCTCCAGACGAACGATTAGCTACAAGCTCATGGCTTGTGGCTACAGGAAATTATACCCAGATGTCCAGTTGAAAGTTTTTGTTGGAAAAATATTCTCCTCAGCCTATGCAGCTTGTAACAATTCAGTCCACATGTCGCTACTTTTTGTGCTTCTCACAGAAAACAAATACTGCGCTGCGGACTCTTCGATGCACTCCATTATTTTTTTTTTATTAAATAAAAAGCTGCATTCTACCTTAGTCTTCCCTTATATTTAAGAAATATGGAAGCATCTACACATCTTTTATACCTTATATGCATGAAGATTTTATGAATCGAGAACTACTCCTGGATTCATCTTTCTTTGGATTGACTTTCAATAATATTTATTTGGAAGCGTTGACCCTATTTATTTTCCTTAGAAACTAAAAAACGACATAAGTGATGTCGTATGTAAAGAATGTATAATATTTACCGTTTTCATGTAATCACAACCGTATATTATTTACATAAACGATTGGTTTTTATCTAAGAATAAACGAAACAGGGATAAATGTATGTTGTAAAAGTAAATCTTACCTTTTAGATGCAGGTCCATTGGCCACTTGCTTCAGATAAGGATGCATCCTGTTGGCGTTGGCATCCAATAAAGAAGAATGACTTGGACTGATGGGACCTACAACGACACTAGCGCCACCACCAGCCGATAATTTTTCGCTAAACGCGTCCATTTGATGCAACATTCTCATTCGACACCGATCTCACAACTGGATAATCAAAAAATGATATCACCTGTTTCTGTTCTCTTTTGAGATAAGATAAGACTATTTGATTCACCTGTTATCGTACAAATATAATCGAGAGCTATCATCTACGTTCAGTCCGAGGCCGGTTTTACACAACACAGTCACCTTTTTAGTGAATGTATCACTATCATTTCTGTTGCATGCAGCACTGCTCTACGGGAATGGTTTTTAATTTTTTGTCAAATTATTATTTTTTGGACAGCACAGACACAGAGCGTATGCGGCAAGAGGGTTCACACAATTCACTAACAACTATGCTAGGGCCTGAAATTGAAAGCACGAACAAAAATTGTTATTTTTGCGCACGGACACACTAGTGCTTTACGTTTCGCCATTGTTTAAAGCAAATTTGGATATTATTGAACTTATTTCTTCCACGGAAATTCTGATCGTATGAATAAAAATCGTTTTATGCTTTCCATGTGAATTGCGAAGGCTCCTATATCATGTCTACCACTGAAAAATGACGAAGAATTGAAAATAACAATGTTGCTTACGTTAACTCATGGAAACTCACTCCCAATCATCGGATTTTTTTAACTGTTGTTGAATCTATCGAGAGAAAGTCTCTCACGAGCTCACGTATGACGGATAGTGTCGAAATATAAATGATTTATAAATGGAAAAGATGAAATCGTTTTTTTTTCTATTTGAATAAGAAATCAACTTTGAACAAGCTATTTTCTCAGTTTCCTAGTACAAGCTTTTTCTATAAAAACAGGAGAATGAAATTGACCAAGAACAAAATTTCACGATGTCATTTTTTAAAACGTGAAGGCAAATCGTTAAACATTTTATGCATACTCTCAGGAAGCTGCACTCCTTCACATCTTCCGAGCACTATGTTGAGGATTTCAGCTGAAGCTGGATTCTTGGTGCTCATGATGGGAGCAAACCCAGGTCTGTACTATTTTATTCCTAGTTGTGATGATGCTTTGATCTATTCAACCAGTTTGGAATTCGGAGGTAGGAACGAAGAGCTTGTTGGAAGGTGATTTTATTGGGGTATATAGGCTGAATTGGATTTGGTCATAGGCCTTAGGTAGATAGATGGTTGCCGGAAAGAGTTGACCTGCTTAGATGGGGTTATCGGGATGCATATGCATTTGAAAGTCTCCTGTGGAACCGCGTTCTTTATAAGGGAGATCAGCAAACTGCAAGTAGATCTCGTCTGAAAGCAAAGCATGTATCTCACTCACAGTAAAAGGAGAGTTCATGAGAAAATGGAATGTGCTCCGAAAAAGGTTTTATGATATGCTTTGGCTGCTGCTAGGTTCAATTGATTATGATGATGGTTGCAGAGCTCCTGTCACTTCAATGGCGATGTTGACAATGAGGTTTTCAGCTCTCTACAAATCACTGCTGTACTAGTTCTTTATGCAGCATTGACATAAGTCATTCTTCACATTGTCATATTCTAGATCGATTGTACCAATGAGTCGAGTTCAACGCTGTTCAATATTGGATATGGGATGGCATTTGAAGTGCAAAAATTTGGCGATCTTCCTGGGTTCCAATTTGCGGAACGGTGGCTGGTCCTTCTTGAAAATCTTCCGGTGGGCCAAAATGACTATTCTGCTAATAATATCGCAAATTTTTTTAATTGTAATATTACTCTTCAAAAATTGATAGGTTATGATAAATTATCTGGAAAATAATATGTTATCTTCTGTATGTTCCTTGTGTTCCATTCATTATTCTTTTTGTTGATGATTTTTGGAAATTAAACCACAATATTTTTTATATTTTTCAATTCAATGTTTTGGTAGCGCTCTAGCGTTCCAGCTACCATTATCAAGAACAATCAAG
>CAJUYI010001288.1:2790-51648 GCA_910591695.1 Galerucella pusilla
ACAAGATATCCGCGACACAATATTCCCCAACAGAATATTTTCGTACGAAATATACCTGACTAAAAATAATCGACAAAATATTCCCTACAAGATATCCATGACGAGATAATCCCGACAAAACAACCGCAAACAAAATTTTCTCGTACTTTCGTACAAAATATTGCTGGTAAGATATCCACGACAAATTATCCCCGAAACAACATTCCCTAACAAAATATTTTCGCACAAGATAATCTCGACGAAGTATCTCCAACAGAATATTCCTGACAAGATATCCATGACGAGATAACCCTGGCAAAACAACCGCAAACAAAATTTTCTCGTACTTTCGTACGAAATATCCACGACAAGCTATCCCCGTATAAGATATAACCGACAAAATATCGCCGGACGAAATATATTCTTCTAAAGGAAGATAGATGAAGCAGTTATTGCTACTGATGCTTTTTACCGAAACACGATAATTATCTTATGTAGTTGGAAATGTATTCAAAAAGAAATTAGCTCGAAGTAAATGTAAATACTTTATGAGATCGGAGGGTTTTTTGTTTCTTTTTCGTTAACACGATCCCGTTAAACTAATAATACCGACATAAACCTTCCAAGATAAACGTTTTCAAAATTGCCATGAACCATGTGGTAAAGCGAAAAAATAAAAAAGCACTTAAATATAAAAGATGACCTAAAATCCCGAATGTTACAATTCGTTATAATCCTATATCTTTCTTCTATAAAACAGCCGTCTCGTGCCAAATTACACTTAGTTTCTCCTCCTTACAATTTCCCTTTTTCGAGTGTTATACGGCTTTAAACAATAATGAGCTTTACTTCCCAGCATAGAATTAAATTAAAACCTCGGACCGCTTCACGATATGACATATAAATCTGTTAGTCATTAAATTCCTCCCTGTCATTTAATTTATTTATTTTGATTCGCAAAATCCCCATCTAATTCATCTAAAAAAAAACCATCTTCATAAATATCAAGCAAGATCGTCTGGGATAAAATCTGTTCAACGAAACGAGCAACTCAGGAAATAATCCTTGATTGGAGCGCCGCGGTGCACTACTATAAGCGGTAGCCTTAATGTGACATTTTAAATGTTTTAATTGGTGTTGAGGGTAAAATTTGTTAATCATAATAATTACAGAAAAACGGAGGATCCGATAACAATGTAGATCGGTCGTATAACAGATAATTGAGGCGTTCCATTGAGTATCACTATTATTCTCGCTAACATCACGAGTGTTTATTGGAATTACAATTTGCCAACTTTTCGAGTACTTATTAAATCCACAATTGAATCGCGAATTTCCATGGTAAACATCCCGAATTTAACATTAATTCATATACGAAATCATTCGATATTAATATGATTTGGATTAATCAACTTTTTGTGACAAATTGAAAATTTATTATAACTAAAACTACATTTATTGTATAATCAATCAAGTTCGTAGAGTATGAACAAAAATTTTATTTACGCGTGTAAAAGCTTGTAAAATATAAATTGATTGGATTCTATTCAAATCAATTATTGTTATGCTTTTATAATATTATCGGGATTGAATTTATTTAAAGTATTTGATAATTATTGTAAATTTTTCCTCCACAACATACCGTGAAAGCAACACGAGAACTATAATTCTGATACTTTAATATAAACAAATACTACTATGTGTTTTTCCCTATTTTTGCTCAACACTTCATAGGGATCTTCTTTCTTCAATTTTTCTTACCAGATTCAAGAGACTTAACTTTCAGGTGGTCCAAGCGTCTTTCTTCTTGTCACTTGTCATACTTATTAGCCGTCCATCAACATGTTTAGTCTTTTTCTGAAATTTATAAATCAAATTCACCTTCAACCACTATTCGATGTCCCATAAGTCACCTCCACTTTCAACCCCCAGTATAAGACAAGTGTGAAGTGTCAATGGTTTTATTAATTTCGCCACGCCAACGCCGGAACAGAGACGTATGAAGCATCTTCTGTAGGTATCTCTATCTGTAGAGTAGGGTGAGTGAGTGTAGGCTCACAGCACTAAGGCCACATGTGACCCATTGTACATTCTCCAGAGGAGTCCTCCTCCTAGGTCATCGTCCATTCTGTCCTTCCCAGGAAGGTGGACAGGTCACTAGGAGAAATCTCCTTTATATCGGCAGGTGTAGGCCAAGACTCACCGAACACACACTCTCTTATTGACGATAACTCCGGACACTCGCATAGGACATGATTACCTTTACTCCTGTCGTGCCCTTTAACCTACCTTAGGATAATATTGTTATCTGCCGAGGCGTTAACTAGATCTTGGTGGCACTCTAGTACTAGCCCCGATATAACACGTTATATTGTTCAAGGCTAATAGGGCTGTGCAGATTGTTATGTTTTTGCCAGCAATTCCTTTTCTGGTTAGTTCTTCTGTAGCAATTGGGATACCAGTTAGTTTTGTTTGAAACACGCTGGTATTGTTTCCCATTCCCCACTTAACCCTTAGGCTTAGTGCTCTCGAGTAAACTCCACATCCTGAGCCTTCTTTCACTTTCGAGCATTAAGCATCTTTCACGCTATCGTGTGAAATAATAATGGGCAGCTTTATTGAGCCAAAAATGAGAGTACATTGAATTTCAACGTCCGTTAAGTTTTTGTATTCGTTAGCCCTTTGCCCATATGGCGCGTCCCTGCGCCCAAAACCCTTTTTTTAAGCGACCAATTGGTTTAAAACCAGATCTAATCGTAGCATTATTTCCATTTTTATGCTCATCCTCATCATTTATTGATTGGTGTGGTTTCAAAGTTGTATTCTATACTTAACTAGACTCATTTGAAGTAGCCGTAGATATTTTTTATTACAGAGCATATCGTTAGATGAAATGATATTTGCTGCTCTTTTCATGTGATACTAGACAAAATTCCATTCATCGAATATGGTTTTCAAAATTTCATGGGTTCTTCGTATTCTATACGAGCGATTCTTAAAGAACCTCATTGTTCACAAATCCGATAGTTATTTATGTACCAAGGGTATAAATGGATGTTTATGCCCTGAGGGGGCCCGAGGGTTTGTAAGTCGTCCGAGGGTATACATATCTGTTTATGTCCGCGGTACATACTACTTTTATGTGATACTAGTTCGTTATTGCAATCCAATTTCAATACAAATCAGTATTTTAAAAAATCTGGTTTGAATTAATAACATTACCATTTTGTCATAGTATCGTTGCTAGGTGAATGTTGACATACGTAAATGTCATAAAATCACAACAATTTTTATATGTGTCAAAGTAAGAAGTCAAAATGAACGAAGATTTTGGAATTGCGCTCATTGTTGATTTATTTTTCGATCTGTCAATTTTGACGCGTTCACTTCAATTTGGTATAATTGTATCGACATGAGTTCCGACTATGAAAGTGTGGATTCTGATATAGAACTTGCTGCAAATCACGCAATACAAGCTCTAGTACCCGCTAAATCCCGCAATAGATACGAAAAAGTAACTCATTCTGCAAACTGTCAACTTTGACACGTTCATTCCAATAAATTTCATTATGAAACTCATATCAGTATCGCAATGTTTGATATCACATATCGGTAGTAGGTAAAGGATGTTAATGAAACCGTGTTGCTTGGATACTTTGGCGATCTCTTTATGCCCGCGTAGGCCATAAAGTGAACCTTATGCCCGCACGGGCATAAAGTACGGCATTAGATAGTTGGTAACTGAGCAATAAAAACACAATAATGAATTAGTATGACATAATAGTATATTATGCAACGATCATGTATTAATAAACATTACATGAGAGCTGCATACGCTATTTTTTCTACACCCGATAAATAATCAAATACCATAAATTTTATATTTTTTTTGAACACAATAGGTAACAGTAATTATTCGTATTTCTATAAACAAAAATCTACAAAATTGTAATTAATACCTCGGGTATTGGTATTGTCATAGATACAAGAAAACTATAAACATTCCATTTGTATTTATATTCAACATTTATAATAATTGTAATTAATCCGATTTCTTAAAAATATTGAGATTATTTGATAAAGTTTTTCGTACACTTTCTTAGATTTTTGGGGCAAAAGATTTTGAACTGCATTATCTGCTTTCTTCGATATGTGTGGAGGAGTCGATGGTAATTTTTCTATATCGCTGATATCAGATATTTTGATAAATTATCGAAGTTTAGTTATGTATCTACGAAAATGTAATACGTACTGATTTTGATATCCAAAATAATTACATAGAAACTTAGGATAAACGTCAAATTCACAGCATGCTTGATTGAAAAATTATGGGTTTCTATTGATTGAAAATCTGTATCGTAATGGGTATCATTATGAAACGGATTATGGACATATAAGTACATTGTTATAACACGGGTGTGGAAAAAATATATTATGCACAGCAAAATTGAATTGGTTCGCTACCACCAGTCAGAGCATAGACATCAGCCTTTAAGCTTCTTGTGCTCTTGGTTTTACTGTTTATGTGAATATACAAGTAGACCTTATCAGACTCAACAGTCTTCTCACTAGGACCTTCTTGGAGAAAGCTTTGGTCCTAGCAGTCTGTATCTCCACTGAGACAATGCTTCACATCTGAAAGTTGATTTGGTAGTAGCAGTGAACTGGAGCAATATCAATTGCTTTTCTTTTCAAATCTCCTCGTCGTAATATACTGACTATGTTTCCAATAAAATGTTTTTCAAACCTTTATCAATCGATTATTTCATTCTTAAACAAAGATATCAATGCATCAATGCAGTTTTGTTAAAGGAAACATATTTTTTATTTTATTTTATTACATTATTTTGCTTTACACATTAACTATGACACTGGTAGTCTTTTTATTATTATTATAATATTAAAATCTACACCTTAAAATTTATTTTTTCTTACTTAACATTATTTTCAATCGAACTCTCGGTCGACATTGACTTCGGACTACGTAGGTACGTCAATGGAATTTTAAAATTTTCTTATCAAACACATATTCATCTACAGAACATCCCCAAGTTTTCGAACGTATATCTCTTTAAATTAAAAAAAAAGCCTCGTATTTGCCTTGCCATGTAGTATAAGAGCTTAGGTGGAATGCGCCAACTAAAATCCCCTCAAATTGCTTTCACGTTTGAGGATTATTGGATTGTCGTGGCGCATTAGCCTTGGTACTGATGAACAGGTGCCCAATTGAGAAAATGAATGTATTTAGATCAACACCGAATAATGCGCGCAGAGCTATATTTGTTTATAGTCGTGGACAAAATAAAAGAAACTTCAATTGTTGGGTACAGTAAATATTTTTTTCTTGGTAAAATAGAAAATAAAATGGATGTGGAGGCATTTCTTGAGTTTGGATTGGATCTTCTTCTTGAACCAATGTTCCATCAAAATAGTGAGTAAACTGAATGTTGACATAAAATTTTTAGTTTCTGGTTTCTACACGAAATATTAATATTTAATTATATTGGATTCGTAATTCTCTTCTTGGCAATATATTTTTCACCACCTCAACTTTTTTTTGTAGTTTGTCTCCATTTTTAGTTCGTATTCATAGGTATAGTATGTATGTATAAATATTTGGTAACTGGTTGAGCGGAAAAGCAGATTCTTGATTCATTCTACAAAATATGAGCCCTGCCATTTGGCCAACTACTGTGTAACATTTCAACCATTTTATTGATTTCTTCATTAACATTATATATCCAAGGCGTCAGCTATCAAACACAGCTTCATATTACTACCTTCCGAAACAATTTTAGGCATTTTTTCAACATTTTCTGTAAAAATTGCGGAAATTAGACGACATCAGTGAACATTTATTTATATAGGGCAGAATCCGTTTTATTTGCTTGAAAAGTGCATTTTTTCCAAACCCACTGTAGCTTGTGGTCATTTAAATGTAGATTACATCCTCAAGTCCGACATTTTTTTGGTCCACTGAACTGTCTCGCATATCTCTGGAGGTAGATACCCACTTTCCTGTGGCCATGCTTATTGTTATTTTTCCGATACAGTTATTTGGAACTTGCCCCATCAAGTTATCAAATGAATCTCCCCTTCAAAGGATGGTGGTAATTGAAAATGACAGGTTTGTCATTGGTTGCGCCACCTATGTATCATCCTACGATTCTATTAATCGATTATATGAGAGTTTAAATACAAAAAGTCATACTGTATAAATATCACAATTATTCTCGTGAATATTTTAGCCAATCAAATTGCTGTGTTATTAATTAACTATGATCTTCAATTTCCAGTTCAGTTTTAGCTGCGTACAAAACCCGATCAATTAAACTTCCCACATTTTAGAATGATAGACACGTTTTCAACTTCGTAACTGAACTAAAATATCTACATGTAACTTTCGAGAAATCAAAACGTCAGATTAAAAGGGAAGTTTAACTAGACTTTGGTATCGTAACCCCAAGTGCAATCAACTTTGACTATTTCGAACTCGAAAGTTATGAATTATTTAGACTTAGAACTTGTTTGGGAAATATATAATTTGAATTTAAATCGTTGGCAGTAATTTGCGTCTTGAAATTTTATTTTCACGCTTTATCTTAAGGAACGATAACCAGAAAAGGAATTTCTGGGAAAACATAACAATCTGCATTGATAGTAGACAAGCCCTATTAGCCTTGAACAGACATGTTATATCGGGGCTGGTACTAGAGTGCCACCAAGATTTAGCTAACGCCTCGGCAGATAACAATATTATCCTGAGGTGGGTTAAAGGGCACGACAGTAGTGTGGGTAATCGCTTTGCCGATTCTTTAGCCAGGGAAGCGGCTGAACTAAAAATTTTAGGACCCAGTGACACCTACGGCCTAACGACTTCGACAATTGCGGAACTAGCCAAACATTACACTCATGCTCAATCCCTTAAGAGATAGGATGGAATCAAAGGATGCAGTCTTGCTAGGATCACACTGGGTGACCCTGGGAAACTGGCGCTGAAAAAATATTTGGCGATGACCAGGAAAAACCTACGTTTAACAGTAGTATTTCTGACTGGCCACTGTCAACTGAGGAAATACTTCCATACTATGGGGCTAGGGGACACACCTCTATGCAGGATGTGTGAACATGAAGATGAAACTGTCAGGCATGGCTAATGCGAGTGTCCGGAGTAATCGTCTATAAGAGAGTGTGTGTTGGGTGAGTCTTGGCCTGCACCTGCCGATATGAAGGAGATGTCTCATAGTGACCTGTCCACCTTTCTGGGAAGGGCAGGATGGACGATGACCTAGGAGGACAACTCCTCGGGAGGATGTTCAATGGGTCACATGTGGCCTAAGTACTGTCAGCCTACACTCACCCTCCCTACTTTACATATACAGAAGGAACGATATATGTTATGAAAGATTGGAATACAAAAAATAGGCCAATTAAAATTGTAGAAAAAGTGTCAGAGGAAATATGAATTGTATTCTTCGTAAAAGAAAAATAATAAAAGGAAACTGCATTATGTTCAGTTGAATTTCCAGCGAAAGATTCAATATTCCAAATAAACGGAAATATTGACAGAGAGAAATCCTTTCTCAAAATGAGATACGCATGTAAAAGTATAAAAGACAAAAACCAGAGGAAATGTTTGAAACTTAATATAATATCAATTCATACAAATGTGGCAGAGAGGTTCGAAAATGCTACATTAAGGGTTTAGATATAAGTCTTCTCCGGAGATAAATATTCAAATAAGTTTGCGCCAAAGTTCCCCTTTCAAGGAAGAATCCTGTTGAGTTGGAAATAATAGGAAATCATTTTATGCTTTCTTGTTTACTTCGAGGTTATTGTTTTTAAACGTTGGAATTTTGTGAGGATCATCAACTTAATGTTATTCACAAATTGTTTGAATGTCACCTCATAAAGAGTTTGTCTTTACTATATATACAGGGGTCGAATATAAAAAGTATGTAACATGCTGTTCAGCTGTTACGTTTTTCGTCTGAAAAACTATTCCATTTAGTGAATTTTTTGGCTCATTAGTCACTTCCTCCCAAATTTCTACTAAATTTCTAAACATTAGCCACTCCGAAATAAAACATTAATTTTTATCAAATTCCCCTTCCATTTTTGTCTGTCGATGTTCGAAATTTCAATTTTCGAGTGGACTCTTTCTTTTCTCTAGCTTCCACATTGAAGGCAACAGTTATTTATATTTTCTCTTTAATTTTTGGTGAACAATTTTCTATTTGGTAAGTTAAATATTGTATTTTCTTTAGGTTATTTTCTAGTGCTTACAGCTTATTTATATTCATTGCTCATTTGCTGATTTAAATTTTTTTTGTGTATTTGAGAAACAAAACGAATAGAATAAAACAGATCACAGTTAAATTGTATTTTGACACGTGGAGTTCGGGTTTTGTATGCGCTATAGCATAAGCTTCTTTTTTACCTCAACTGCTCTATTTATTCGTTCCTTCCTAATATTTCTTTTCTAAGATTCATTATCACTCACAATACTGTATATATTTTTCAAGTTTCCTAAAGAATGCTCAAAAGCTTTAAAATGGACCTGACATTCTGGTAAATTTCGTAAGAAGTCTGAAACTTTTTTTCTTTTATAAATGTTGATGGAAAGTCCTGGTGTAATGAAGATACCTACGTCATTTAATCTTCCCAGATAAGTTCAATACATTTCGCAGATGATACAGAAAAATATTGAGAAGCATACATTTTATTGTAGACTATACAGGGTGATTAATTGGGAAAGTGACATCCGTTAACTGCAGATACGGGATACCTAGGTGATCTCAAAAACCCTATGCTTGATGGGTGTTACTATTCTAATAACCAAGATACAGGATGTTTGATCTATTTTGCCAGTTTCTTTACGGCTCACCACATTGTATTTTTGCTTGAAATTTGGCACATTCACCTCAAGGTGTCCAATCGATCAATCTATTTAATTTAGGAAGAATCCAGTTTCGGATTTAAAAAAAATTAATAAAATTTTCCGACCCCGTAGATCAGATTTGGAAAAAAATGAATACTGTCTTTGGAAAAAGCGGAGAAAAGCGTTCAAGCAGTTCAAGTTGTACAATTTTGAGTTCAAATGGTTCAAGTTGTGAATTTTTAACGTCTACATGTTTACAATATGAAAAATCCAGGTTGTGATTGAGGATTCAACAAAATATCCCGGCCAAAAAACCATTAATCCATTCTGCCGAAACGAATTCCGTGTTTGCAAGAACACAAAAAAGTCATTCCAAGGACATTCTTTGCTTTTTCGGTGGAAAATTTACAAAAATTCAATAGATGAGGCTTTTACTTGATGTGTATGCGCGCTGGTTACCTACATCTCTTGTCTACGCACTGACGCCATTACAGTCTGATTCTTCATTGTATACGTTGTTTACTGAGTGTTTAAGATGCCTCCGACAATCGTGGGTGCCGCCGATTGTCAAGTACGGGCTTTTATACGATTTCTGAAGGTGTGAAACCGATCGATATTCATCGTGAGATCTGTGTTTTGCTGCATAACAATGCCCGTCCACATGTGGCTAATCGGACCAAAGATCTTATCAAATCTTTTCAATGTGAAACTCTAGATCATCCTCCATACAGCCCTGATCTGGCGCCCAGCGACTACCATTTGTTCCTGCACTTGAAGAAACACCTGGGAGGTCAGCGTCTTCAAGACGATAACGAAGTCAAAACATTCGCGATACAGTGGTTAACAAGTCAGGCGGCAGAATTTTATGAGGAGGGTATTCAAAAACTGGTGCCACGTTATGACAAGTGCCTCAATATTCACGGAAATTATGTAGAGAAGTAGATTAAGGTACAGAGGCTTTCATGTAAAAATAAAATTATTGTGATATCTTTGCACGTCTTTTTTTAATTCCAAAACGGTACTTACCTAAAAAACATGCATCGTATTTTTCTCTAAGTTTTAAAGTTACTAAACTGTTTTCATAAATGTGTTATTTGTTAATATGTTATTTAATAAAAAAATGGTATTTCGCGAATCCGGTAATTTCGGAAAATTTCCTTTTTACTGAAGTGTTCTGGATAGTTTATTTACAGAAAAAGCATATTAGTACAATTTTACTAGGACAGTTTTCATTTGCAACAAGCTCAAATGCACTGTTATATAATTTGTTTTATAAGTCCGACCCTGTACATTATTTTTGCTTACAAATATACAGTCATGTTGAAGACATGTTAGGTAATTAGCCCTGTGAAAAGGAAGTAAATCGCCCAAAAAAAAAAAAAAAAATATTCATTTGAAAAATGTACTCCTTTATTTCGGCCCACAGTGTATCTTGGTTATTAAAATAGTGACACCCATCAAGTATGGAGTTTTTGAGATCGCCTAACAGTCCCATATAGTCCAGTGAACGAAGGTGTCAACATGGGCAACTGGTCCAGCAAGAGCAATTTTTTTTTTCAATTTGCAGGTTATGGTAGGCACATTAAATTCCCAAAATGTCAGGTACCTGACCATTGTGGAAGGGTGGGAAAATGGCTCTGAAATTCCAGAAAATTCGTTTTCCCACGATATCTGCCAATATTTGACCACTGGAGAATTTTTGTTCAGACGAAAAATAAAGAGCAGTTCCTTACCCACAAAAATGATTCCTAGCATTTTTTCGAAAAATTAGGTAGTTTTCGAGATAAATGTCCCGAACCCCGACCCAAAATTGAGCTCCCGGCCGGCTTATAGAGAGCACGCTCAGAGGGCATGACGTCCCCAAGCAAATTACTAATTTTTTAATAACTCGCGTTAAAATCAATATTTTTTAATAAATCAAAGTGCGGGTGAAAGAAGGGATCTGTGGCTACTAAGGCGTGTTTTTATCCACTCAATTCGTGCTCCTGGGTCATTGGACAACCAGGCCAAAATTCGTCTTTGCTAGATTTCTTAATGCTTAATGCTAGATTTATTCATATTATTTTTATTAATAGTTATTTCAGCCAATCCTATTGGATAATGGTTTTTTGGGGGGTACTATATTTATTCCGAAACAATGCTACCAATAATTATCCCGTATTTTTTTGAATAATGTGTTTTCTAAGAGGCGATTTTTGTGGATTTCTGGAGTTTTCCCGAGCGCTCTGGTTTATCGGGAATTTCTCGATGATTAACTGTCAAACCTACTTATAATTGATGTTGGGAGAAAGGTTAGAATATCCTCTTGCCGATGGTATGATTTTTTCTGGCTCAGACCCCTGGGTTTTCAGGAAAATCGGGAAAATTTCCAGTTTTCTGAGGGAAGACAGCTATTCTTCTGAGTTTTTTCGAGCAGTTTTTTCTCTTTACAGTAAAATTTTTTCCGGTCAAGCATCAAACCCCATGAAAGGTCATTCAGAACTTTCTTTTGATATGTGTTGTCGGAGACATTGTCGAAAGAACTGAAACGAAGAGTGATGACGAAGAAGGTTCAGAAGTTGAAGATCATAGTTTTATGTCCGATGACTCGGAACCTGAATAATTTAAAAAAAATTTGTATATATATTTTTTACAATAAACAGAACCATTTTGTTTTTTATAATAAAGATAAAATTTGTTAGATTAGTATTATACGGGGTGGTCCTTAAGTAATTGTATATAAAAGTACAGTACAATCTTTACTTCAAAATATTGCGATTTATACCAACCAGTCCTTATAAAATGTTGATATTATGAGAGATACAGGGTAGTGAGCATGAAATTTTTATTTTCATTTTTTAAAATAACTCTAACGTTAGAAATAGGAAAATAGAGAACAACAATCAAGAAAAACTTCTGTTTATTGTAAAAAATTATATATACAATTTTTTTTCATTTTTTTAATTTATTCAGTTTCCGAGTCATCGGACATAAAACTATGCTCTCCAACTTCTGAACCTTCTTCACCGTCATCACCGTCATCACTCTCCGTTTCAGTTCTTTCTACAATGTTTTCGACCTTTGAAGGTGTATGATCCCCAATGGATCCTACTGGTTTCAAATATTCATCTAAGAACCAACCGCAGTTCTCAGGCTGAAGTTTCACGCATAATGGATTCGTTGCATGAAGCCACATGGAATTTACGAAAATAGTTCGTGACATTTTTTGAATTAATGATATCCAGCATGGTAGTATGAAGTTGAAGTCGAAGCCTTTTTTTTAAAACTGCTCGCTGTCTTCTTTAGCAGAGTAATTTTTCGTGAGAATGCGATATCTCGCCTCATTCACGTTGGTGCAGCTCTTGATACCATACATACTAGCCGTAAATTCTTGAACGGTTTTTATTCTTCCATCAATGAGAATTTCAGCAGCATCTGTTGATGATGCAAAAACTATTTGATATTTTTCATTTTTCGAAAATAGCTGAGAAGGTTTTACTTTTCCTTTATTATAAAATGCTGCCGTATAGTCGCAACCTGTAAACGCATGGAAGGCGGGAAGACTTTTACAAAATTTGATTCCTAGCTTGAACGCTAAATCAATTCACCTGTTCATACCTGGCAACCTGAGGGTTGTGACCGGAAAAAAATAGGCAACCTAACGTTTGCATATTCTATGGGCTTCATACTTTTGATTGGTATAGAATTTGCTTAATAATCAAACCGGTGAAATGTTTGAAGAAAATTCTTTTTATAATAATTAATTAATCATATCCTGGACTGAAATTTGTTAGGCAACCCATATGCAACATGTTTATTGACATATTAAATTTAATATAAAATACGTTTAATTAAATAAGCATCTCGGTGAAGGTCGTTTTATATCGGGATCTTAGACTAAGTGTAAAAAGTGAAATTCAAGTCATTATTAATGTTATTGTTATTATTAAATGATAAATTTTGAAATTTTTATTGATAAAAAACAGGGAAATATTGAAAATTCTTGAGCTTCTTTCTTTTTAGCACACGGTGAGGTTCAATTTCTCCAATTAAGATCATTAATATTGTTGTGGGTGAAATGACATCTAATGATTTGATAAATATTATTCATTCCTGTAGAAAAATGGAAGTCGCAGAGGATTCTAGTACGCCCGTGTGTTTTATTTGTGATCAAGTTCTGACTGAAGACGTTACAACGGTTACCCGAAGACTAGAAACCCTAATAAATGTTAGCAAGACCAGAAAAGACAACCACCATTTGTTCCTGGAGAAGGTATCGTCTGTGGAAGTTCATCGCTTGTGTAGGAAGAGGTATTCGGTAATGGAGAATGGGAAAGTTATTTTCGCAATTTTAGCGTCTACTTTCAATCCTTTTCGCACACAATCATTCCTAGGACTGGTCTGTCCAATAAAAGCAGGCCAGGGTCTCAATTTTAAAGAAAGCGATGATTTTTTGACCCCGAGAGTGAGTAAGAGATCGATCATTTTCATGTTTCTTTTCATGGCCTTAATTATTTCGCGGTTGCGAAAATACAAGGTGGTGCCATCTACCATAGATGCCTGGAGGCCCAAACATAGAAATTGGTGTATTTTCAGGGTCCCTCATCCCAGATTTTGGGCTAGAAGCGTCAGTTTTTATGTTTCAGGAAACTGCGAACTTTTCAACCACCATTTTCGCAAAAAATATTCGTGTAACGAAAAAAAATGTGGGGACAACTTTTGTAGATAATGAGCTGCTCTTCATTTTTTGTGGGAACAAAAATTCTCTAGGAATCGTAGTTCGGGAGATATCCGCGGAAAGCGGATTTTCGGGATCTCTAGAGCCACTTTCCGACCCTCCCACAAATTTCAGGCATCTGACATTTTGGGGATATAATGTACCCACTATTACCTGCAAATTGAAAAAAAAAATTCCCTTGCTGGACCAGATGCCCATGTTGACGGTATTTTTCGCCTTCATTTATTGGACTAGTATGTCACTTTCCCAATGAATCACCGTGTATATTGTATAATTAAAAATTGTGCACTTTATTTAATATTATGATATAAAAAGTGTTCAGGTAAAATAAATAAAATTACTGTTATCACACATTTATTCATTACGACAAGCGTTTATGGTTATATGCAACCAGATTTCACTCACGGTCGGCTTCAAAGACTGCTAAATCCGTTCATGTCGTAATTCACACTTGAACTGTTTTTAGTAATTTTACTCTGAAAGAAAATTACTTTGAGCTTTGAGTTGGGATACGCTCTTTCGACTCGACAGACCGTCCTTATGTGCACGCCGGAATTGTACAATAAATATTTCAGTTTCCAGTTAAATCCACCATTTATATTTAAGAAAATATATTTACTATGTTTATTAGAAACTCGAACTTGAAAATACCTCTTTACAAAATTGTCTGGAAAACGCAATACATATTTATTTATTTTCATTTCCGACAGCTTGTTTATTCGTGCAAGAAAATTTACCACATTTGTTATTTTTGTATGTTTGTTTACGTACAAGAAATGTGAATATAAAGCCGCTTGAGTTTTTTTTTTCGTTTCAAGTATTTTCCAGAGTACACGAGTGAGTCTGGTTTACTATCGTCCTTACACCATAAACCGATCTAGAGTTTATAAAATACCCTTCTTGGTGTGCGTCATCGATTGTTAATGTCCTTCTAACACATTACGTTGGAAGAAATGGAAAAAGAGAAGGTCTGTGATTAATCCCAATCAAAATATCACAATAATGAACTGTTTAAATGCATTACAAACGTTAATCCTAATCTTTGACTTAAAAACATTGATTTATTGACGTTTAGATTACGCACCAAGCGAGACCTATTAATTGGTAGAAGTTACACCATTCGAAATGGGTTGCAGACGTACCTTTCGTAACGGCAATGTGTCTTATTTTTTTAATGTCCCATTGACATCTCTCGGCAGGTCTGTACTTTGTTGTTTACGGTCAATTGTTATTTATGGAAAGTGAATAATAATCTTATTACTAAATTTTTTAAATGAGACAAAAATATGCCTAGATACACGGAAAATCATCAGCATATTGGATGTTCTCAAGTATTTTCAGTTAGAAAAAGAAGCAGGTAATTATTAATTCCATATCCTTCTCGAATTGTGAATAAATAAAGTAAATCAAATTAAACCAGCCAAGAAAAGTCGAGCATGAGCCTGGAAATTCAAAATTGGCAATGAGCAAACTGTTGTTTGATTTAAACATGAAACATTATTTTAAATACTTCATTCACTAGTGTTTGTCGCACCGCTACTGACGGATTCAGAAAAAAAAACTTATTGAAATTATATTAAAAATATATCGTTGGTTTTTGACTGTAATAAAGCCCCAACGATGTTGATTTGGACCCCTAGCCATTTTCGGAAACTGACTCTGGGGTCTTATTTGCACTAGTTTGAAACGTCTTCTCTTGAATTAAATTTTTATCTACTAAGGGCCGGTTTTACAAGAGAGATTTATACTAGGTATAGTTATGCTGGGAATAAAGTTATACCAGAATTTATACCTAGTTTAAAACTAGTTGATTTTACGATGCTTTTTTACACCGGTATAGCAATTCTTACTCCAATAACTGCTATACCGGTGTAAAAAAGCATCGTAAAACCAACTTGTTTTAAGCTAGGTATAAATTCTGGTATAACTTTATTCCCAGGATAACTATACCTAGTATAAATCTCTCTTCTAAAACCGGCCCTTAGAAGCATGAGCAGCGGTTAAATGCAAAACAATGATTTGGCACTTTTTTCACTTTTTGGCCTCTATCTCTGCCTCTAATCAATTGTCTACCTTCCTTTTTCAGTTTTACCCATGAAAAAATTTCCCAATAAATTCGTATACTTTTAGATTTTTTGGATCTCGCTAAAAAGCCTTTTTTAATGGAAATTCTCACATTTTTTATTATTTTCTCGTTTTTTTTGCATTTTTGAGCCGGGTGCCGGGGTTAGCCGCGCTAACTTGAGACGATTCCTATTCGATTTTTTGGTAAAAATATAGAAGAATCAGCTGTATTGGAAAGTTTATAAATCTAACCGCTTATTGGACTGAACGATTATTCAATACAAAATAACTATTATTACTGATTCCCCTCGTTGTATTGCGTAACACTATTTAATATTGGATGTGATGTATTATAACCATATTCCTGTCAAATTTCAATCAAAAAGGTTTGGTAGATGAGCATGGTGAGATATTGATCTTTTCCATTTTCCGTACCCATAGCTGGAAAACGAACCCTGTTACTAAGACTTTAATGTATGTCCTTCTATCCGTCTGGTCGTCTGTCCATCTGTCACCAGGCGTTATCTTATGAGCCGTTATAGAAATTATCAAAGGTAATACCACAAGTGCTTCAAATTTTATCGAAAATTCCACACCTGTAATTGAAACCAATCAGAACGTGTATTTCTGACAGATCACCATCGCTACGGATGAATTTCAGTGGAAATTTTTTCCTGGTGGGTACCCAACAGCGAATTATACTGGAATTTTTTTTTGACGTTTATAATGACAGATTATTATTTTTGACAATCTAATTTTTATTTGTTCACATAATAATTTTGATTGATTTCAACTACAAGCTTAGATGTTCTCTAAATTCTTTGGACCATTATGATTACTGTTTATAGGTTGATTGGAAGTTGTCTGTTCTTGATTTAGAGATTCTGGGATTGTCTTTGCAAGTACAATGTCCGCCATAAAGTTGGAACCATATGGGAATTTTTTTTATTATTGTAGTTAAATAACAACTTTGGATAGCAATCACTTCTGCTTCTGAAATAACTTGAAATGCGCCAAGTCAAAGTTGACAGGTAACATCTGTCAATTGTCAAGTTCGTAATTTTGGAAAAAATGTCCTAAAAACGGGTCAATTTGTTAAAATTTCGAAAAATGTTACTTGGAAATTATGATTCTAATCACATTTTATGCTTATGTGCCGATTTTGAGAGAGAAATTTTGATGTTCAATAAATTTCATATTTTCGAATTTTTTATTCATCCCCCGTATCTGGCTACTTTAAAATCATTTGAAACTCTCCAAAGTAGTATAAAGGCTACCATTCCATTGCATATTGTGATCATAATATTCGTACGTGAGCTGGTTTTGAAGATTATTGATATTTTCAACTAAAAAAGAGGTAGTCTCTGGATTATTTTCCAAATTTCAAAAAAATCAGAAATTGTTTTTCAACTTTTTCTTTATTAAACTTTAGTTGGATAGTACAAAAATGGTTTTAATTATAATCTGAATATCTTAACGCATAACGACTACTTTAAAATTACAAACAATAAATAAAACACTTTAAAGGAAATTACATCTCCGTGTGCCTCCCTTCGGTTTCCATACATTTTTCTGTTCGACGGTTAAATTCCCTGACAGCATTTAGTAAGAACTGCCTAGGTATATTTGCACACTCTTCCCTTATAACATCTTCCAAATGATCCACATTTTGAAAAGGCCTTCTTTTGTATACTTTTTCTTTTAAATATCCCCAAAGGAAAAAGTCCATTATGGTCAAATCAGGGGATCGCGCCGGCCAAAGAAATTCAGAAAACCTCCCTATCCATTTTCCTCTGAACAAAATGTTTAAAAATTCCCTGACTGCAACAGTACTGTGAATTGATGCTCCATCTTGTTGAAAAACCAAACGCGACCTTTCATTCAACGGCATTTCATCTACAAATGATGCAATTTCTTGTTGTAACAAGTTGTATCGTCTAGCATTTAAATTTTGTCTAAAAAAATAAGGTCCAATTAACCTTCCCTTAAAAATGCCACACCACACATTAGTTTTAAAAGAATACTGATCTCTACACTCTATTATGAAATTGGGATTTACATCAGCCCACCATCGACAATTCTGAGAGGATACCGTTCCATTTGAGGTAAAAGTGGCTTCGTCCGTAAACATAATGTACCTTGAAAAATGTAGGCTGTCTTCAATCTCACCTTGTATTCGTGCACAAAATTCTAATCTTGAGAGTCAAAGTCTCTTTCTTTCAATGTATTAATAAATTTAGGCTTATATGGGTGATAATGGTGTTTCTTTAAAATTCTCCTTACAGTTGTATTTGCTACATTTGTCCTCTCCGATATTCCAGCTACAGAGGTAACCTTATGCTCCACAACATCTAGCAATATTTCTCCTTCTTTGTCAGCAATTTTCCATGCAACATGCTGTTTTTTAAAAATATTATTCACTGAACCGCTGTCCTTGAATTTTGACATAATTTTGCCGACCGTCGCTTGGGAAATATGTCTTTCAGGATGTCTGGTATTAAAAATTTCGGCAGTAGTTCTATTTGTACGGTCTTCGCCATGAATTAAAATTATTTCAACTTTTTCATCTTTTGTAAGCATGTTTACAAAATTGCCGACAATAACAACTAATATTTTCTAATAAACTGTCAATTTCGTATTTTGTTTTTAAAACTTTCATTCGGTTACTTATAGCAACGACATTTCATGGATGTACTGATTTTTTGTACATAAGTTCCTTCAAAGTGATCTATTTAATGTTTGTAATTTTGAAGTAGTCGTTATGCGTTAAGATATTCAGATTACAGTTAAAACCATTTTTGTATCATCCAACTAAAGTTTAATGAAGAAAAAGTTGAAAAACTATTTCTGATTTTTTTGAAATTTGGAAAATAATCCAGAGACTACCTCTTTTTTAGTTGAAAATATCAATAATCTTCAAAACCAGCTTACGTACGAATATTATGATCACAATATGCAATGGAATGGTAGCCTTTATACTACTTTGGAGAGTTTCAAATGATTTTAAAGTAGCCAGATACGGGGGGTGAATAAAAAATTCGAAAATATGAAATTTATTGAACATCAAAATTTCTCTCTCAAAATCGGCACATAAGCATAAAATGTGATTAGAATCATAATTTCCAAGTAACATTTTTCGAAATTTTAACAAATTGACCCGTTTTTAGGACATTTTTTCCAAAATTACGAACTTGACAATTGACAGATGTTACCTGTCAACTTTGACTTGGCGCATTTCAAGTTATTTCAGAAGCAGAAGTGATTGCTATCCAAAGTTGTTATTTAACTACAATAATAAAAAAAATTCCCATATGGTTCCAACTTTATGGCGGACATTGTATACTTGATGAAGACGAAAATTGATGCTGTTGGAAATAAACACATTTGGTGTGGAATTTTCTTACCGAATATCACACCTCGTCTTCGACTCGGAATAATTTTCAAAATATTCATGAGCTCGAAAAAATTTCCGGAAATAATTTGACCTCTAGTGGTATTACTAGTGATAATTTTTTCTTTTCCACGAAAACTTGTTTATTTGGCAAAAATATGAGAACAAACCGATTGATAAAATCACGAGGTTTTTATCTAAATTCGGTTTGTTTGAATGTTTTTGCCTCAAATAAACAAATTTGAGTGATGAGAATAAAAAATTATGTGATAAAATTTGGAGAGCGAGTTGTATTTGGGAAGATTATTTTTTTCAACAATTAACAATTTTGTATTACCTGAATGTTCTATATTCTCTTGGGTGATGGCATTGAATCGGTTTGTGATCATTTTCATTAAACTTGGAAGCACTTTTAGTTGTCAATAATGACAAATTCAAAGCAAAATTTTGACGTTCCAATGTAAACAAGGTATTATCGATCAGGAAGCAGAATTATCAGTATAATACCGAATGATTGGCTAGAATAATGTATTGCTATTGGTTAAAACCACCAAATGTCAGATTTTGACAGGTGAAAAAAATAATCATAGATGAATAAACTAAATATTCAAAAATCATGTTTTTGGGTATTTATTCGCTTCCTTTTGGTGGATATTGATACTTTTAGATGGATCCGTGGCCGAGTTGGTTGAAGCGCCTCCTAGTAAACGCCATCTGGACTAATGGTATTTTTTTTAAATTTGTTATATACTAAGTAAAGCTATATAAATAACAAAAATGAAGTCAATCGCGTGAATCCGACTCGCAGTTGCCCAGTTTTTCAAGTCGATAATTACTACTAACATTTCGGATGAATTGGGAAATTTTCGAACTAAGGAGAACACATTTTCAAGCTTTCCTAATTTGCAACTTTTCGTAGAAGTAATACCTGTCTGCAATTACGAAAACATTATAATACTGACTTTTTTCTTGAATAACTTTAACAAAGAAATGGAACATAACATTCACAAGAAGTAGACTACTTTCCGATAGATTTATTGACTTGTATAATAAAACAATTATATAGTGACTTATAATGGGCGGTGCACGCAAATTCCCGTCAGGCTCCTTGATGACCAATATAATACACTTGAGTTTCCGTCCGACACTTGCAGGTATCTTAATCCCGCACTCGAATTGCCGTCCAGTTTATTTAATTCTGTTATTGGGACTGCCCTAATAGTTTACCCTGGCGGGGTTAGGTTAGGTTACGTGTCTTATTATTCCTGGAATAAACGTACAAATACCTCCATCATTTAATTCATTTTATATTTCCATGATCTCCTCAATTTTGTGTTTATCTTGTTGCGCGCAATTCGTCTCCTAGTTTTGGTAGAATATGACCGTTGAGCGCAACTCATCCCTGCCCAAATAAACACCTTTTAAACAGGTCAGTTTTCCCCCTGACGGGAACTCAAGTGATAGCTTAACGTACCCTATTTACGACACAGGTAGAGTGGTTATCCTGACGGGAATTCGTGTGCTTCCATAATAGGTCCTTTTAGACACTATCCCAATCTTCATCGTTGTCACTTTTTGTCTGTCCATTAATTTCTTCTTTTGTTTAATTCTCATCATATTTATCATCGATTATATCGACTCTCTATTCTCTAAATAGAATGATCCGCTGTTCTGAAAATTTAAATTACATACCTTGCACAAGGTAGATAATATATTACAGCTACTTGACGGCAACATTCTATTTGTTTGAATGTTATTCCATGTAGTTTTTGATGAAGAATCGACAGGAATATGGTAGTAACACGTCAGATCTCATATTCTGATAATACTGGGCAATATAACGGGAAATCAGTGATAATTATTGTAATATTGCATTGAATCATCGTTTATAGGTGGCTGGATTTTCAAACTTTTTGATACTGAAACTTTTGTATTTTTTACTAGGTATTGAATAGGATATGCATCAAGTTGGCGCGGTAGCTGTTTCCGGTTTGAAACTGCAAAAAAGTGAAAAGAAAATGGAAAAAGTTGACATGTACACTGAACAACCGACTCGCGCATGGAGGATTCTCTATCATTATCTATAAAAACATACATACAAACAAGTGGAGCTGATATTATTTATTTAAAAAAAGTGCATAATCTTTACGGAAAAAACATTAAACCTGAACGTTCATGATGCTCTTGTGAAACAAAACCCCACAAGTTCTGTTTGCGACATAATTACGAATAGTCCAGTAAATGAAGGAGGAAAAAAAGGCAAAGTTAACATTAATGACGCCCTGTTTTCATCTTCCGGTTGGAAGTTGCATTTGGTACATCATTAAACATGAGACAAAGTTCTGCATGAAAACGCGTGCGAGGGCGGAGAAAATGGCCCCAAAACACCAGGAAAATAGGTTTTCAGCCAATATCTCCTAAAATATGGCAGTTAGAGATTTTCGGTTCAAATAAAAATTGAAGTTCAGGTCAATTTGCACAAAAATGGTCCCCATGATTTTTTTCGCAACATTAATATCTTCTGCAAAAAAATCGGGTTGAAATACCGGAAATTTTGAGACTCGTGAAATATGCAAGTTTTGTACAAAATTTTAGCTGGGGGGTGTTGGAAATCCATTATTTTCACTGTTTTGGATTGTGCAAACCAATAGTAGATGGCGCCACCACATTTTACAGATTGGGAAAATCCTCGGTGCCATAAATGAGAAACCCTGTAACCAGACACTTTTGATAGATATTCATCTTTCCGAGGGTCTTGTTTTTCTCTCAGATGAGGCCTCAAGATATACTTATTAGGAAAACGGGCTATAAGATTAATTCTAGCGAGATGGACCTCACCAGTGGACCTGAATCTAGCAACAATCAGCTTTGCACATGTGGCAAAAAACTGAAGTTCATTAGGCTTTTGGTAAGAAAAACTGAAAATGCCTCAAGAGTGAAGAATATTTACCCATAATACTCAGCAACAATTTCTTGCAGATTCTCCGCAAATTTTTGCAAATTTTTTTGCAACCAGACTGATTGAGGTTTTTGGAATAACGAGTTATAAACGTTCTCCATGTTTCATTTATTATAGAAATATATATTTTTATTTATTTATTTATTTATTCATTTATCAACGGGACAACCTAATATAATGATACAAGAATAATACATTATAGACTAAAATATTACATAGAAAATTTTTAACAAAAGTACAAGAGATTCGCGGGTTAATTGTCCGTGAATTGATGAAAAAAAAATATAAAAATACATTGCAATTATGACATAAATCTGTTCGTCACCAGTCATCATCTGATTCTTGGTCAAGAACTTCTTCTGGGTCTAGAGCTCCCTCTAGCTCTACCCCGTCAACAACTTCTTCTGAGTCTACAGTTTCCTCTAATTCTACCTCTTGGGATAACATATTATCGCTGTCTTTATAATTCGAACACTGGCGTAACTCACACAAACCACAAATAGATGAGCAGACGACACGAGCGCCACGTAGAGCACACGCGCGGCGAACGACGGAGGAACGAAAGTAATAAATTATAGCGTATACATTTAGATAAACTGGTTTTTGCCCGGGGTATCAAAGGTATGACTTATATACATCGATGGAAAGGTAGTAATTCCTCCATTACACTAGTTAAGGTGTTAAAATGTTGGAAATAAAGAGCGGGGAGAAAAAAATCACCAAAAAAAAAGTGAGTTTTTTCCTTGAGCCCGCGTTTTCTGATTTTATTGAAAAATGGACGACTTCGTCAAAAAAAGTAATCGCACAATCGAAAGGTAGACATTCTTAGCTTTCAAATGATGTATCATAGAGACCAATCGGATCATGTATAAATTTTTAATTGATGGATGTTCACAAAATTTCCCCGCGATCCAAAAACAGCAAAAATTTGGGATTCAATAAACAACGATTAAATGAAAATTAAAAAAAAATTAGGGTATACAAACTTCAGGGATGACAAAGGACCTTATGAGGACCCATAATCAAAAAAAATTGAGTAAATTAGTGCAATACAAAAAAAAATAGGAACAAATTCCTGGCGAGGTCAAAATTGCCAGGGAGCAGAAAGTCAAGCGTGACTCAATTCACAGGGTATGAGAGCAGCAGAATTCCCCTTTCACCTGAATTTTGAATCATGAGAAAATATGCATTTTTCACAAAGTTATTGAATAATTTGTCCCCCCGCTGATGTATAAATACACGGACTGTGCTCTCCGGCATACAGTACAGAAGCTCATTATTCGAGGAAGATGAAAATAAGGCGCAATTGATGTTAACTTTTTTCCTTTATTTACTGGAATAGAACTGTACCAATATGATAGGGGTAGGAGAACCAACGATTTATAGATTTTTACGTGAGAAAATGCCGGAACTTCAGTGAACCTATTCCTCACCTGGGAAAGGAACCATTAAGAAACAGTGTTCGTATGATAGTACATGGTATGTATTTCGCAAAAGAAACACCAACATTGGACAAGATTGTGCAAGCCGCCCAGAATGACGGAAACCTGCCATAACTATCAAGAACTAGAGTATGGAGAATTCTTCATGGAATGAACTTTCGATGGAAAAACAGAGCAATGTTTTCTTATTGATAGGCTAGATATTGTTTGCTGAAGCGGGAAAACTTAGGGTCAAACCGAAAATATCGCAACGAATGCAAGAATATTTTCTATTTGTATGAACGAATGTTGGAATATTTGGATGGAACCTGGCTAAATGAAAAACTTTCCTCTCGAAAAAAAACGCAGTCTGATTATAACCCATTTTGGTAGTGAAAACGGATTTTTGGATCAAGGATTATTGGAATTTTAATCTAATTCAAGCAAAGACCACCACGAAGATATGACGGTTGAAGTTTTTGAGGAATATTTCCAACAAATGATCGAATACATTTCCCAGAATTCAGTTATTGTAATGGATAACGCCAAATATCATTCTCGATTAGTAGAGAAGCTTCCCACAAGTTCATGGAAAAAAGCGACAATAACTGAGTGGTTGCATTGTAAAGGCTTGAATTTCAATGATACAAAGATTTTTTGCAAATTGTTAGACAGCGTAAGGTAAAGTTTCAAAAAATTTGTAATCGATGAGATGTAGGTATAGTAGGTATTGTTGTATATCGTTCACCCCCTTATCATTGTGAGCTGATCCAAGTGGAGCTTATAGGGGCTCAAGTCAAAGGTTATGTAGCCAGGAACAACAAAACTTTTAAACTTCAAGAAGTACGGCAACTCTTGATGGATTCATTGGCAACTGTGACTGCCGAAAACTGACAAAGCGCCATGGAACATGTTATAGCCAGGGAGGGGAAAATATGGGATCTTGACGACTTAATCGACGGAAGTAGGTACAGAGATCGAACCGTTAATTATTTAAGTAATTAGAACAAGACGATTCTTTAGATTTTTCTAATGAATTCAGTTAATAAAGCTGTATACAGTGTGGAAACCACTTATGGAATAAAATTCTTTATGTCATTATTTTAGAAAGTTATAAAAAATGCCGAGACGTCAACTTTTGAATTGAGTTGTGCGGTATGTAAACATAAATGTAAATGTACAGGGTGATTCACGCTAGTATGCCATAGTCGGTGTTGCTTTTTTTTAATAAAACACCCTGTATATTCGCATATTTTTGGAATCCTCTTAATGAACCGATTCCAACAAACTAAATAATGTATGGTCAATTATTATGAATTAAACAGGGTGAATTTTTTATTTTTACAGTTATTAAACACATACATAAAATACCTGATGTTATTGATTTTAATACAATAAAATAAATGCTCAAAATGTTCTCCACCTAGTTGTTGGCAATAGCACAGTCTCCTATAGAACTCCTCCTTAACTTTGTTTCAAGTTTGAGGTGAAATATTCCGTATTTTTGTGTTATCCTGTCTTTGAATTGAGGTCTACAATGCTAGTTGGTTGTGTTGCGTATACTTTGTTCTTGAGATAACCCCACAGAAAAAAATCTAACGGTGTAAGGTCTGGCGATTTAGCTGGCCACTCCATAGTACCTCTTCGTCCAATCCATTTATTGGGGAAGATTTCATCTGAATAAGTTTTTAGCATTAATTAAAGCATAATGGGGTGTTGCCCTGTCTTGCTGGAACTAAACATTTTCATTCGGTAAGCTAGGATATATTGCGTTGGGATATAAGTTTCACCTTTTGGAGGAACTGAGTATGTGTCTCACGCATCCAATTAGGATTCTCTGCTGACCAATATCTACAGCTCTGTCGGTTTACCTCTCCATTCAATGTGAATGTTGATTCGTCAAAAAAAAAGATTGGTACCAAGACTTATTCATCAAACTTTCGCAGAAATCAATTCTACGATCTGGATCGTCTTCTGTTAACTCCTGCACAAAAGTTAATTTGTAGGGATGAAGTAGTTCTTTATGAAGGCATCTTAGAACAGTTGTATGACTAACATTATTTTCACGGGCAATTTGACGTGTACTTGAAGTTGGATTCTCTTCGACTTACCTTAACAAAATATCCACTTTCACATCATCTTCAACGAAGTGTGGTTTTCTTTTCAATGGTTTGACATGTCCAAGTTCTCTGAATTGTGCATGAATCTTAGACACAGTACTTTGTGAAATATTAGGCAATTCGGGATACCTGTGATTAAATAAGTTTGCCACATCAACTTGACTACTGCAGTTATCCCCATACCCGATCATCATTAATATCTCAATTCGGTTAGTCTCATTTAGATATTTCATTGTTATGTCGACAAGGAAAGATTGTTTGACAAAGATTTTACTTTTTCAGTATAAACTGTCAACACATCAACAACTGACAGAATAGAAAAAAATCCACATTATTTACCGATTTTGTCCAATTATTGGCGTTTTTAGGCAATTTTTAGGTATTCCTGATAAAACTTATGGGCGTAGCAGGTTTTGTTTAATATACAAATACGTCTAATAATAAGTTAGTTTAGATTTTTGATAAATCCATATTTAGCTAATTTAAAAAAGTACCAGTATTTCGAGTGTAATAAATTATTAATTTTCATATTTCACCCTGTATAATTCATAATTGATCATATATTATTCAGTTTGTTGGAATCGGTTCATTAAGAGGATTTCAAAGATATTCAAATATACAGGGTGTTTCATTAAAAAAAAGCAACACCGACTATGGCATACTTGCGTGAATCACCCTGTACATTTAAATTTATGTCTACATAACGCACAACTCAATTCAAAAGTTTACATGTCTCGGCTTTTTTTATAATTTCCTAAAATAATGATATAAAGAATTTTAGTCCATAAGTGGTTTCCACACTGTATATTATAGTTAAAGTGATGTTCATCTGTAATAATTTGTTATGATTTTTTTATTTTTTACAAGAATCTGTGGGTACCTAAATATTTTCTGTACGTTACTTGTGGCATTATTCTTTTTTCTCTTATTTTTTTGGGAATCAAAAATATAAAAGCATTATTGAGGTTTGATTCCCAAGAAAATAAGAGGAAAAAGAATATGTGTGTATATGTGAATCTTAGTGCAAAATTACTTTGTATTTTCATTATAATATTAATTATAATAAATGTTAAGCAAACATCATAAATAAACCCTTACCCTACGACTATGGACCGTTTGGTTAACTGCGTATGCTTCATTTGCATTTTATCACTTATTGTTATTTGACCGATCAACTGGTGGCACAATTTCTTCCTTCTTAGTCTAGATACATCACAAAACATAAATGAGAGATTTTCTCAAACACCCGATCTCTGTTTTCCGTATATTATAGGCGCTATGTGCTATCAACTCCTTTGAAACGAGCTTCAAGCTGATTGATTTCACTTTTGTGATTCATATTTGGAGCTTCGCTTGTTATAACAAATTAAAAAAGAAACCGAGGAAACTATCAGCCCGCACGGCGATTCATCTCGCGATTTCTCGTTAACTAGGAAGAACTAGGCCACGGGGGCGTACGCTATCTATTGTATCAACATCGAACTAAAAGAATAAAAAACGTGATTTTTGGATATATTTTTTATCGAGTTTCCAGAATTTGTTGTTATAGCGCAGTATTGGTAATAGGGTTCGTTTTTTACCCTCCAGGTACGGAGCCCTGAAAAGTGTTCTTGTGAGCTATGAAGTTCCAAGGAAAAAAACCAGAAACATACGTTTTTGTTTGGAAATTTTTCCATGAGCACATGTTTGTATGCATAAGCTTAGTCAAAAAAAAGTTGTTCCATGGGAATATAATGGTTTTAAATAACAAATTTACGTTTTTAGAATACAATTAAATAGTAATGGGATCTCTATGGCATCACACTTCTGTAAGTATGTCAGATATTTTCCAGTTTGCAAACTAAAATTTCATTTTGTTTGCAAATTTGAATTATTTTGTGTGATAGTAAATACCATTTCGACGACCAAAACAAGGCAGTACAAAAAAAGTTGGAACGGTATACAAAAGGTTGACGTCACACTTTTGTGATCGGTGTTTTAACCAAGACTAGACAATTCTAATGTAGAAATGAGTGATTGCTATGGGCTATTTGTAATCTATGCAATTATTTCAGTTATTCTTGGTGGCTGCATGTCATCATATGGCTCATTCAATGGCCTTTTTGGTGTGCGTCATCGATTGTTGATGTCCTTCTAGGAAGAAGTGGAAAAAAAGACAGGTCTGTGATTAATCCTAATCAAAATATCACGATAATGGACCGTTAAAATGTATTACAAAACGTTAACCCTAATCTTTGACTTTGATTAGTTGATGTTTAGATTACGAGCAAGCGCGTCCTATCAATCGGGAAAAATTGTAGCATTCAAAATAGGATGCAGATGTACCTCTTGGAGCGGCAATTTGTCTTATATCTTTTTCTAATGTCCCACTGACAGTTCTCGTCAGGTCTGTACTTTGTTGTTTATAGTAATTATTATTTATTAAAAGTGAGTATCAATCTTATCGTTATATTTATTTGAATAATACAAAAATATGCCTAGATAAACGAAAAAACATCAGTATTTTGAAAGCTCTCAACTATTTTCAGTTAGAAAAAGAAACTGGTAATTATTAATTCCATAGCCTTTTCGAGTTTGGCTGAGTACGATCCTGATGATTTTATTTATCAAATTTAAGGAAAGCTACATGTCAAAATAGCAAATTTAATAAACGACATACCGAAAACCCGGATATACGTCACAAAAGATGACGAAAACCAAAAATGCTATTGAATGTACCATACCTAATCCCCGTAAAACAAAATAAATTTTTATTTTCAATTAAAACCGAACATTTTATTTGCAACATTACGTGCACCAAAAACTCCGTGTTTGATACAATGAAAACTCCACAACATACACAACTCCTTCTTTTTCTCTCTTTCTCTATGCCGTAGTTTTTATGTGAAATCCATTACTTTTAAGACCTCGTTTCTGTTCCAAACATACACTTTCAATTGCCTGTTTGTTTTCTTTGGGTCAATAAAACTCCTTTTTACTCCTAGCTAGTGCGCCAGAACACCCTGTACGTGCTATTAACGTCTCAAGTTTTATTGTTCCCTACGGCAATATACCACAATATATCCAGTTTTAAATTTTAATCAGAACAAAAATCGAGTTAGTGTCGTAATAACATTACATTTTCTAGTTGCTAGGTACATTTTTTTAATCATCCAAAAAAGGGGAACATTTTTTGTAAGGGAATTATTTTTTAAACACATCTATACTAGAATACAAGTGTACAGACCAGGAACAAAAATTGGTATCAGACTCGCCTCAAAAGAAGAGCTTAAAATAGTATCGCTGGTCTGGATCCCTGGCCACTCTGGCATAAATGGCAATGAGAAGGCATACTCTCTTGCACTTGTTTCGTATTTGGTAGGTAGAGGCTTCAAGAGACCCATGTCAGCTTAGGGCTTACGTGAGGTAGTATTCTGTTTTGCGGAAAGGGCATTCAACCCATTCCATTACCTTTAATTTAAGTCTCTTTCTTCACTGTGCCACGTCTTCCGTCATTTCCCATCCAATTTGTCCCGTGTTCACCTCTTTTCTATTTTTGCAGGGCTCATTGTTCAGTCTTCTCTTTGGTGCAGCCGCCATCTTTCGTCTATTCTGATGTGAATGGAGATAACCCCGGAAATCACTCGTATTGCTGTCTACCCAGATACTGGACCTCCTGGATTGGATACAACTGCTCGTTAAAGAGGTTTGGCAGCTTTAGTGTCTTAAGCTTCCCTTTTCTGGTTGAAGGAGTTAATAATCATGTTTATTCTGATGTAGCCCCTCAAGTTACAGTGAATACCATCTAGTTCCAGCAGGATAGAGCACCCCACATTACCGAAGCAATGTCCGGCAGTTTGATTGATTGATTCGACACCACCATTCAGAGGCTTGGAGTAGTCGGCACCTCAATTTTTAGGCTTTTTGTTTTCTTAGTTGAGACCAGTAGCTCTTACCAGGCTTAATAGTCTTTTCACTGGGTCCTTCTTGGGGAAATCCTCTCTTAGATGCTCTAGTCCTAGGAGTCTTTATCTCCAATGAGATATAGTGCTTCACAGTCAAAAATAATATCAGAGGCTGTTTCTTCGTCTTCTATGCACAAACAATCCTCCCTATATATACCTATTGTATGCATGTGCTTCCTAAGGGTGCCGTGACCGGTGAGTTTAGTTAGCTTTTCTAAGGTTTTTTTGACCAGGAGTTTGCTGTGTTCCTGTTCTTGCACGTTTCTCCAGGTAGCAAAGTTACTGATGTATTATTTCAAATCTGGTTTCCAATATTCTGAACTACACAGTTCCTTGCTCTTTGCAGCTTGAAAGACAATCACAGATAAGCGTCCGGTAACCTCTCTGCTTATAACGAAAGTTGGAATATTTCAAATTTCGCGGTAAAGTTGATTGAAATTATACACAATTGGCCTAGCAGATGACAGCCTATGTAGATTCTGCCAGGAAGAAGACGAAACCGCGGAGTAAATACTTGGTGAGTGCGAAGGCCTAGCAAGGGAACGGTTTCACAGAATAAGTGGAAGAAACACCGAGGGCAGAAAGCTACGCAAGGAAGGCGGTATCCAGCCTAATAAGTCTAATAAAAAGAATAAAGCTAGATATCGATCTCTAAATATAGGGATGATTACAAAAGATATACAAAGGTCGCAGTGGGATAGGACAAACAGCCATTCCAATTTTAATCTAAGCTAAAAAGAATTATTAATTTTTGAAACAAATAGACTTGCTGTCTATTCCACCAAAACCAGAGTTTTGAGAAATGATTATTTATACATCTATATTTGAAATATTAACCAGATAGTTGTCTAATTCACCAAACCTAAGCTTTCAAGAAATTATTAGGTAGTTTTATTTTTAGAATAAGTACAATAACATTCATCTTCTAGGTCTTGGTAAGTATACTCACAATCCAATACATTGTTTTCGCATGACATAATATGCAGTTTTGGCTGTGATTGATGATCTTATGCTCAAAATTGAGTGTATCAGACGTCGAATTGTTTTTTTTCTCCAAAATTTATTGTATTCACTCGATTTTTTGTATTATATATTTTGAAAATAGTCAATTGACTTTTATTTTCATAAACAGATATAACAAACAAATGACGATAATGTTTTATTTATAATATTACGGCCTGTTTATCTATTTTCAGGCTTTTATACAAATGCGATATAACAACCTTTTATGTCAAGTTATTGTTGGATTAATTTTCATCGGTTCACTCAACTACACAGACATTAACTTGATTTTATTGTGGAATTTTCAAATATTTTACAATATTTTGTTGGAGTTGGAGTTTCGATGTTAATTATGGACCAGTGGAAATTTACACTATTTTAACAACGCAATCATTTATTATATTAATAAATATTACAATTTGTTTTAACTGCTATATTTATTATTGGAGCCAAAAATGTATACAATATGTCATTTTAACGTTGTGATATTTTGATACAAATGAAAAACAGCTAATGTAAAAATTTAAGCTTCTTTGTTACATACTACCTTCACATAATGGAACAAGCATACGAGATGCTTTTGGAGTATGGTTTCGAAAAAAACTGCTCACTTTGCTTAGTTAAACAATATTACAGGCAAAAGTTGCAGCACTGTAAAGGTATGAGTTCAAGCAAAATACCATTCTCATACACTCCAACAAGTCCAACAGCCAAATCATCTCCATATACTAATTGATATTTTACAATTTGTAATAAAAGAATGACGTGGGTGAACTACTGAAGTAATATATTTAACATGTTATTTATTTATTAAAATATACGTATTTTGTACAACACAAGGTAGGAAAAGAAAAATGACCAAAAATACGTCTCCAGAGCAATTTGAGTTATACTTACAATTCATGAAAAATGATTACATTTTTCCCAGTAATACTATAAACCCTACTTTAGATCCGAATTATTCAAGAAAAAAGTGGAAAGAGCTAGTGGCGCAATTGAAGGCGCAATTATTCAAATTTATTGTAGAAAGACTGAGAATTAATTATCATTACTTTCACTAAAAAGGGAATTCCTAAATTATTCTCCATAACATGAGATGTTAAATCATGAATTAAGAATTGAACATTATTCAACTATTCAACCGAAAAATTTGTCTAATTTTCTTCTAGGAAAGAAAATTAGTGGCGCCCTGAAATTTCTTCATTAGGTAACAAAGCCCTGCAAACTGGCTTAGTTTACCTCCGAATTTGATCGGTCAGTTAGGCCAAGAACCTGCAGTATTTACCATCATTTTTTCCAAATTTTTCATTTCATTGGCATTATTGGAACAACTTTCGTTCATTGGCGCCCAACTACATTCTCACAATTTCTGTTTCAATAGCCAGACCACTTTCTGGAATAACGAAAGAAAATACCGCGAATTGGACATGCAAAAAACTTCATCAAATAACCACCACCAGGATTATCTACTGAGCCAGAATAGGCAAACAGCCAGCATTCTGGTTGGACTCCCGATAATACACTTTAGACTTAACAATATCGGCATCGGCTGAACCATATGCAGGTTTTGCCAAGAAGATGAGAAAATCTGAGCACAGATACTATGACACTGTGAAGATCTGACTAGGCTGAGGTTTTTGCAGATAGGGAACGAGAAATCTCTCAATATATGGAGGACCTAGTGTCTAGTAGTGGAGAAAGATTCAGCATCACATAAAAACAAACACATTACAAAGGTAGTAGTGGAAAGGCTCTTAGAAGTCCCAAATTAATCTCAATATTATCATCTTATTGGTCGTGGTTGTCTTTCAAATAGAATTGCATTTTTTTGGTGGAATTAACTATTTTATTTATTCAAACTATAAAATGTCTGAATCGAAATAAAATAAAAATCCACTATTCGATGCGCGCCATTTCAATTCGCTTTCTCTCTCTCCGTTCATATTGTTTGTTAAATCGGAAAGTTCCAATAAAGAAAAACGGTGTGTCAATTCAAGCCGATGCCATTGTGCAGTAGATTAAATGAAACAGTTAGGCATGTCCTCATTCACTCTTTATTGCATAGAACGAATTTAGAATTCAGACAATTTGGAACACAAAAGGTTCGACCAATTAGAACACGACAAATGATGTGTGCTCTTCTTTTCTTTCCATGCACCTTTACCCCGTTCCGGGGTCAATCAATACCAAAAATATACAAGGGAAAAATATATTCCTTATTGAATATTTAGTTATACGTTTGAATTTCCAAAAATTGTCTTATATTGTATAAATATTTATCTCGTGGAGTCTACATCTTTGTATGATCTCATTTTTCGCAGATGGTTTTTAACAACGACATGTGGCTCTGCTTAAAGCTATCAGTAATTCTACCACTGAATTGAGACTGGTTAAAAACTGTGAAGTATCCCGCAATAGGCTGGCAAGAGACTACACGGTATCTAGTTTGGGTCCCGTAGCTTGAGGGAAATACGGAATTGGCTGGATAAAGAGCACCGATTCAAGAACACTGTACCCACAGTAAACATTCACATAAAATTGGAGAAGTGTGCAGATAATGTGAACTACGGTATAAAATATCTACCCACATATTTAACTTTTGTGAAAACTCACAAGAGCTGGGAAGCTTTTTGTATAGAAAACAATACCACCATTAGAGCTACTCTGAGCCCCCCAGACGAATTAGTGGCCTACATAGAAGAAAATATGAGGAATGATCAAAGATTTAGTTCAAGTTCCTGTGCTTCTAAACAGAACCCAAAACGATTGAATCAACTGAGTACAGTAGCACGTATCTTGTTTTTTAGTGGTGAGCTTGTTTTTAAGACCGACTCTAGTGCGGCCTACCAGTTAAATAGTTATTTTCCTTACAAGTGCGGAAAGTGCAGTTGACCCGAACGATGCGAAGCGGAGTTCGGGCAAGCGGTCAAGGGCGGGAAAGACACTTTACGCATGAGTTAGGAACATTATTTTTTCCACGACCGTATATACAAAAAAGTATACCAACCCATTTTTCAAAAGTTATTTTAGTTCAACATACATATATAAAACTTTAACCGAAAACTATCATTATTTTTAAAAATATTAATATTAGAAACCCAGTTAGTTGCATTCTGTAAATTACTTGAAATTGCCGGTCCAGTGGAGTTATTTGGTGTTAACTGGTAAGTAGATGACGTTGATGAGGATGGCATCGGTTGAAGGTCACATTAAGATGACGATGAAGGTGACGTCAACGGTTTCAAGTCATTTGTAGATGGAAGAATTTTTTCTGATATATTTTTCTTATATAAAAAAGGGGTGGTTTGGTAGTTGATTTATGACACCACTTTGAAGAATGTACAGAGTTATATCAAAAAATCTTCATTATTTTATATTTTCCAAAAATTAAAAATGCAACAAATAGCTAGAACAGATGTAGATTTTATTTGATGGACTATTTATCCACCTAGTGTAACAATAAGTATAACTTCCGAAGTAAAAAACTATCTAATAAGGTTAAAATTTGCATAATTTCACTTTCAAAGCTAAAATGCGTGCGGGAAAGTGGGTTAAAACGCACGGTCGTAGAAAAAAGACTTTTCCTGAGGCTCCAGTGAGCTTATCACTTTTTGACTTCATTATGGAACATTGCAGAAAGGTGAGATACAGAGGTCTATTTTCCAAATGGAAATTAGCATCTTGGATCTCTCGCTGGAATATTCCCTTAAATATATTTTGCGTTGTATGCAACAACAGGAAAATAACGTTGAAGAGAATTTGACAGGGTAAGGTCTAGATATTCATCTAGTAGTCTACAGCTTAAATCCTGATAATATACAATTCCATTTATTTTGAGTTTGATAGAATATCCCCAAAAATTGAATATTTTTGGAAACTTTAGACCTGAATATTTGCTTGAAAACCGATTACAATTTATCCAAACTTGTTAAGAATAACAGATCTTAATCTCCAAAAATTAAACAAATCAGGAGTTTATAAATTAAAATGTGGTACTGACAACTATAATAAAATTTACATCGGTAGGACTTTTAAAAATTTTAAATCTAGAATTAAATAACACAACGTAGCTTTGACAACCGAAAATCAGATTCCAGCTACTCGAATCATTTATTAGCAAGCCAACACACTTTCAATTCAGATTTTTAAATTTCACATGTAGAACCTAAATCCTTCAAATTTCAAATTTAATCATTCAGAAGCACCAAAGATGAACACAAACAAATAATATTCATGTAATCTTCTCAACCACCAAATATATATCAACCAGTCTCCCTTATTGAAATTATTTACCTAGAAAAAAGTTCGAAGTGATTGTTGTGAATGACTTTCCAGGTGAACCTTTTCAAATCAAGAACCTTTTTTGCACTTTATTCTCAGTTCTACTTTTCTAATTATTTTGTCAATCTCCTTAAAATTCCGTAATAATTGTTGTATAAATCGAAAAAATTTTATCACACTGTCAACCGTTTGATAAAGCTACAGTATTTACAAAACGCGTCACAAATTTAAGTTGAACATAGGTTCAAGGTGGTGGAGACTATTATTGACCGAGCAGATTATTTCGAGAGGGGCTTTTCCCCGAGCGGAGTAAGGTGCGAGGCTAATAAATGTCTTCAACACTATGGTGTATATACAATTTTTTCCACTACTAGCCAAATTTAAGACAAAAATTTGAAACAATTCACAAACGCACTTCGAGGAGTGTCTACCCCGTCGTCTGACTAACAAGTACACTGGTCACGTTCATCCCAACAAAGTTGATCAGGTAGCGATTTTTAGAGTGATCCTTCAGTTCGTAATTCTGCTGAACGTGCTAATAAAACCATCGACATATATGTAACAAATGTCAATGAATACAACAATAACAACTCAATTTTATTTGATATATACGACAATTATGAAATTATAGGTATTAATTCTAACCATTAAAAAATGGGATTTAATTACAATAAATAGAGCTCCCCACTTTGGAGCATACTATGAAGAGTTGAATTTCCTGACAAACTATACAATTTATTAATGAAATAATAAGTCACCTCCAGCTGTTCTCATTTTCACTAAAATACAAACTAAAATATCTCCAAACAAAGATATTTATAATATGTTTCCAACGTATGTCATAAATGACAGTTAATGCATCATCAATCGGTAACGTGTAGCGTATTTTAATTCTGATTTGAAAAATGGCGACTGATACCACATCGCTCAATCTGATCAGTTAACAAAACCCGCGTTCAGCAGGAAATTGATGATCGCTTCGGTAGCGCTACGTTGTGATGAACGCGACCACTGTCAGTTTTTGATATATTATGAGCGTACTCGTTATGTCATCAGTCATTCATGGATGAGCGCGAATTTTGAACTAATGGCATTTTTGTTCAAATAATTTTATCTTGATAGGTAATTTCAAGCGAAGACAATCTTCTGGGTATACAAAATTATGTTGCACAAGTTTTTGTTGAACTAGTATCCCTGAATTCTCAAAATATTTGAATTTGTTCATTATTGACCTAGGTTAATAATGGAAAATTCTTAACCACTAATAGAGAAATTCAACATCTCAGTTGGCTGGAAGAAGCAATAATTGTCGACTTCACAGCTAGTAGAGGAAAAAATGAATTGAATTGTTTCATTTCATTGTGCTGATTTGAATTTTTATTTCCCAATTTTATTCTTCAAGACCAATTGCTTTGTTGTCCAGAGGAATTAACTTTGTATATTGTTGCGCTGAGCTTCCCTCCCCATGAGTTTTTTCCGCTAGTGCAGTTTTCTCGGTGGCCCAGTGCATATCACCCTGCACCCTTCAACGAGTAGCATTGTAGAAATGAGTGATGTACCTACAGGAGTATCTTGGGAAATAATTTGGAGAAAATCTCTATAAATGAGGAAGGAAAAAATATCCTTCAACAAAATAGAATTAAAATTGAATGCAAATGAGCTTACAAAAAATCTATTTATTTCCTTATAATTAGAAATGCAAAATTGGTGTTCGTACCTAGCTAAGTTCGCATATTCAATAAGGTATAAATTGAGGAGAGTGCGAACAAAAAGCTTCTACAGCTGTTTCCCTCTTAAGTTACCGACCGATTGAATGTCTAGATAAATCGTTTAGCATTGCAATTTTTATTACCATTGGTCTTTTTTCAACTCGACTTCTTTCCATCTAAACACGTTTGAATATTTCACCATTTCATCGAGGAACACGTCGTAGAAGTTTCTACAGATTGAAGTTTACAAACTCCTTAAATTCGTCGTTGGTAGCACGGATGAGCCATAAGAGGAGGTGAGACATAACTCCGTGATCTCTGCACTTTTTTCAACTCAGAAACTTTGCGTGCTTCAACGTACTACGTAAATAGTACGAGTAGGTTGTTATGATTTCCGTGATAAAATTTTGAGCATAAATTAAAGTTAGAGAACATATTTTATATTTTATATTTCAACTGAACTTTTCCGTTCAATTTGATTAATATACATAATAATAGTCCAAGTTAATCACCTTTTTAAACTTGTAATAACCCTATTGTTAAAATTATTGCCGGTAAACTATTTCAAGATCACGAATGTTTTTGTTATGAAACCAGGAAAAACATTAACTGTAAACTAACTCCAACATATGAGGTATTCGGTAAAAACATTTTTCATCTTGGTCGTACCTAACCAGTACCCCAATAGTGTTGGACATCCCCATGAGAATGCCTACCAATCAAACCCACCTCAAACTCGCCGCTACTCCCACCTCGGAATCACTACCCAAGCACACTTCGGCGGTACCTCACATACTCTCCGTCATCTTCTCCCTCCTATCTCTCCTATCTCTTACATGCCATATCAAGTCGTTCTCTTTCTATAATCATGCTCTCTACTACGCCACTCATTCCTCCTCACCCCTCAACATAATATCCATCATATTTTCTCAATACACCGCCTCCTCTGGTTTATTTTACAACTTCTTCAGAGCTTCCTCGTTCTTTTAGCATCTAAATACATGTCCCACATCATCCTTCACCTCACATCTCTCGCACACTCCAGTCTCTCTTTTCCCAATCTTGTAGAGATAACGCACTCTCGACCCATGTCCTGTGAGCACCAGCGTCAAGAAGTAGTTCACCTCTCCGAATTTCCGGTTCACCCAATCTCTCCTGCTCCAAATCGCCCTTTTCAGCGCCCTCTCATACTCATATCACCCTCTCTTCATTTCCTCATCCATCCATTCCTGTACTTCATCTCTGGTCGCACCCCTCAAGCGTTTCTGTTCGGCTTCAGCCATCACTTGGATAGGACCTTGACAGCACCGCTGCTGCCAGTCCACCCACTAACCTAACCTAAGTCAAACCCCAAATCAGCTAAAATGACATAGCTTCAGAATTATCAAGTGGAATGTGGAGAACCGATTTTCCGTTTATCATTCTTAGTTTCTAAGAAGATTATTATAATCAACAAGTAAATAGCTTCTTGAGAAGTTTCTCAAATTTCTGATTGAGTTTTTTCAAAGAAGTATTTATTTTTGGTTAGAGCTTGGTCATTTGTATTATCGGTGTTAGTTTTTGCATATTTTCATTGTGCACGATTAAAGATCAGCTTTAACAAAAAAAACCGCTTCTCACTGAAGGAAGTGTCACTGTGATAGTCAGGCACCACTGCAATTTTCAGATAGTCCCCCAGATTCGTCTTGGACTGCCTATAAAAACTATTAACCCTGGCAACAAACTATAGTAGAGTTCCTCTTAAGTGCGTCCCAGTAACAAGGGTATTGTAGGCAATCAAAAGGCATACACCCTAGTAGACCCAGGGTCTGAAACTGCATTCACTGGCCCTGAACCAGTATTTGGGATATCAAAAGCTGCTGCACGTGGTTGTATATATCTCGGTGGACTAAAACTAAACATCAGTCGTACTGGAGACAAGTGTCAAAACAGGAACACAAAATGGTCCTGGTCAAAAAACCCTCGGAAACGCTGACCTATCGGTTGTGCATGGGAGAGGAGGAAACATCCTCTCACATTATCCTAGATTGTGAAGCAGTGCCTTTTTGGAAATATAGACCCCAAGGACTAGAGCATCCAAGGGAGGAGTTCTCCAATAAAGACCTACAGATAAGACCGTTGAGTCTGATAAGTACTACTGGTACAAAAACGGCACAACCAAGAGCACAAAAAACATAAAGTCTGAGGTACCGAGGACTTTAGGCCGCTGAATATTATAACGACCCAATTAACCAATTTTACTGAGAAAAATTAATTCCTAACGGTTTGCTTGGAAAACATTTTTATAGTTTGGAAAAAATTTTTGATATTCTGAGAGGTAGTTGTGAGAAACTTGGTTTGGTTTGACATTGACATCCACTGACGTTTAATTAAGAAATTCACGAGAAATGTCAAAGTCATGAAGTGACAGATGTTGAAAAACTTCAAAAATCGGGGAACAATAGCTATCACTTCCTTCTATTGTGACTCAATTTCATTTATAACTTAAGTTTTTTGTAGTTTTCTATCTTAAAAACGTCTTCCAATGTATGTAGTGAAGTCGGCGAAAGTTTCAAATATGATTATTTCAGTTAGGAAGCAATTAAATTCGTCCAGCATAGGAATTTACTTTATAATACATGAGATCAGAATAATATGCTCCATTGGACACGAGGAATCTTCTTTAAAAGTGTCTTTGTGCTACTATAAGTGGATATATTATGCTCGAATGGTAGCGACATCAAAGACTAAGTTTGTTTCACAGCGAAGCTTTACAAACTGTTAAACTATCACATTGTCGCACAACTAATTTACCGAGTTTTTTGTATCAAAACAATTTGAAAGGAATTAAAATTCGAAAAGATAAAGAAAGTTCCATATATATAGGTATGTTTGGAAAGATTTATACACTTTGCCGAACAATGAGAAAGGTTTTCTAGATCACAAATCAACCGTTCTACATTAGATAGAAGTTCCCAATTGTACGGTTTCGTTCTTGTAGAAATTGGACATTCAAAAAGTATAATGTTCGATAGACTTTAACTCACGTCGGCTTCGGTTACATGAAATACATATTTCATTCTTATTGATATTCCAGATATTCCGTTTGGATGTGAATTTTTAACTATTTTTATTTGAGAGTCGAAATTCAGACGGACAAGCTGAAATACAGATAGGTGATAACTCACTGTGAGATGGATCAAAAATGTCAATTAAAATTCAGGGTGCTCTAGAAAAGTAGAAATATATAGCTGTGCTCGGTATATCCAGGGACATATTTTTTATGCATCATATACAGGGTGTATCTAAGTTCATGCGACAAAATTCAGGGAGTGATTGCTCGTATGCCATTAAGATGGGCCTTTTCTATACTACCCCCTAACCCCTTTCCGAAATATCACCCATAAAAGGTGGTAACAGGCGACGACCCAGCACTGTAGTGGAACGCGTTTGATGCGATAATTAAAGTCAAGCAGTGTCGATTATGGTTAGTACATGGATGGGTGACTATGCCAGGGAAAACCAACGTACAGCCTGCAGCAATGAGCACGAGGTATAATGTATATATGCCGTTTTTCGGAGGAGACGTCAAACCGAGGTCCCGAGTCCATGGATGTTGGGCTCGTTGAAGAACGCTACCATTGGTTGAAACACAAGTGGGCTCGCGAGAATTTCCGGTTAGGGGTAGAGTGCTCCCGGCGTCGGTGATTAGCCTCAGTAGAGGAAAATACCGAAGTATCTGTATCTGTAAGAATTTGAAGGGTGGGTGACCCCCACAGCACTTAGGCCACAATTGGCCCATTGTGCATCCTTCTGAGGTTCAGACTTCCTTCTGGCTCGTCATCCAGCCTACTTGTTCAAAGTAGGCGGTAACGTCGCCGGAAGTAAGCTCCTTCATGCTGGCTTGTGTTAGCCTGTTCTCGCCGAATACGGAAAACCTAAATTGAGAGTGTCGGACATCCACAAAGAATGTGTTCGACAGTCTAATCTTCCTGTTCACATCCTCTACAGAGTGAAGTGTCAGACAGACCCAGTCTGTAGAGGTGTTTTCGTAGGTGGCAGTGACCGGTCAGAATACCCGTGGCTGTCCGAAGGTTTTGTCTGTTCATAGTCACGTATTTTTTGGCTACTTTCCTCTCCGGATACTGCAGCAGTTCCTTGGCAAGCCTGCAACCTTCTGCATCGTCCCATCTACCCTTAAACTTTTCAAGAGAGTGTTCCCTTATTAGGTCACTCGTTGTTAGTGCATTCAAAGTAGACTGTTTGAAGGCGTTGATTGCATCTTCTGGAAAATGAAACTGTAGACCGAAGTTAAATAACAGAATGGAAAAAAGGTGGTGACTGAAATTGACTTTTTATTTTCTAAAATGTCAGTCAAGATCAAAACTTGAAATTCTGTAATTTTCGTGCATTTCCAGCATTTATTATGAATGTCGTATTGCATTTCACATCTATACTGCTTTTCACTCAATTTATTGAAAAGTTCATATATCATGGTGTTTATTTTTTTTGCAGCTATTGGTTTCGGAAAAAAATTTAGAAATGAAAAATAGTATTAAATAAAACAAGGATTTTAAGTTGAATTTTATTTCACGAAAAAAAATTTTGATATGAAATGAAGTAAGGGTTGTTAATTTCACCCCTGTATAAGGATATATTGAAAAATCCGCGGTCAGTCCTTTGCGAGTGCACAAAAATTACAGAATTTCAAGTCTCTAGCTTTGCTGAAATTTAAGAAAAAAAATCAAAACTTAATTTTAGTAACCACCTTTCAATTAAATATTCTTCCCACTAAGATGCTCCGAATATACAAAACCTTTTTTCAAACAATGACGTTTCGTGTTTTGGTGGCAGGATAAGTCTACCAGATCTGGGGTGCGATTTTCGAAACCATTCGGAAGAAAATCGTATACGAAAAATGGCCATTTTCGTATGAAATTTAAATAACCTAATTTTCGACATGCTCAAACGGTAATCGTATACGAACACTTTCGTATGACTTGTTTCGAGTGGGTTCATTCCATTCGAATAAATGTTTTCGTGTACAGAAAGAGTAAATTTACATAACCTACATTTGAAAATATTTGTGTTTGGTATGTCATTAATTTGAATAATAAATGATATAATCAGTTATAATATGGCAGGTTTTGATGATTTAATTCATTTAAACTTCATAAACACTATACAAGACGCGAAAGAGCAGATAGACCTCCTAGGATCTTTAGCCCATTTATTGATCCTTTTGAGGAATATTCAGAAAGGCAATTTGTGGAACTTTACAGACTTAAAAAAAACCTGTCGCTTTAGAAGTAATAAACATATGATACAGTAGTTGGTATATTCTTTGCATGGAACTATTAGAGCTGCATAGATAAGGTATATTCTTCGCTTTCTAATGTCACAAGTGACAAGACCATACGATTATGCGGTGTTGCCGGCTGCTAAATTCTTCGTGTACGAACGTTTATTCGAATGGTGTTGAAAAATACACATTTGGCACCGTATACGAAAAAAATCATGTGGAAATAACCGTACACACATAATATTCGTGTGAACTCGAAAATCGCTCCCCAGTTTGTGTCCAAAACGTATCCAGTTCATATCCTAAACATCCAGTTCACATCTATAACAAGTACATAAGATGTCCATAACATTCAGCTCTTGTACAAAATCTATCCAGTTCATGTCCTGAATGTATCCAGTTCACGTCCATAACAAGCACAAGGGATGTCCATATCCTATCCTGTTCATGTCCAGAACGTAATTAGTTGAGGTCCATGAAAAGTCCACGGTTTATTTAGCATGTCCAGTGAATGTCCATATGTGTACAAGGTATGTCCATTCTTAGTACGAAACGGATACCCTTCTGGACCTGGGGTGCGATTTTCGAAACCATTCGTGAGTAAATAGTATACGAAAAATGGCCATTTTCGTATGAAATTCAAATAATCGTATACGAACACTTTCGTATGGCTTGTTTCGAGTATTCATTAATATGAATAATAAATGATATAATCAGTTATAGTTTGGCAGGTTTTGATGATTTAATTCATTTAAGCTGCATAAACGATATACAAGAGGCGGAAGAGTTAGCAGATAGACCTCCTAAGATATTTAACCCATTTATTGTCATTTTGAGGAATATTCAGAAAGACAATTCGTAAAATTTTATAGACTCACAAAACCTGTCGCTTCAGAAGTAATAAACATATTGGAACCTCATCTTCCTGCTCCAACCAGAATCTCAGCCTTAAGCATAGATAAAAAAGTGAGTATAACTACAATAAAGTCTATTTAGACAGGTTAACCCGAGAAAATTGATATATACCATAGCTTATACAGTAGTTGGTATATTATTTGCATAGAACTATTAGAACTGCATAGATAAGGTATATTATTTGCTTCCCAAATGTCACAAGTGACAAGACCATACGATTATGCGGTGTTGCCGGCTGCTAAATTCTTCGTGTAGGAATGTTTATTCGGAGTGTGTTGAAAAATACACATTTAGCACCGTATACGAATAAATTCATGTGGAAATAACCGTACACGCATAATGTTCGTGTGAACTCGAAAATCGCACCCCTGAACGGATATCCCATGGATATTCATTATGTCCAATGTGGATATACTTTGGACATCCATTGTGTGTTCATGTGTTATCTGGGAAGGGTGATAACTCGAAAAGGGGTGGGCTGAGGAAATTCTCTTATAGGAAAGACCAATCTTAATTTCATACGAGTAATCACCTCCTGAATTTTATCGAGAAAATTTAGAAACACCCTGTATATTTTCAAAAAGCGACAAAAGAAGACGATTAAAATTTCAAATTTAGTTTTTAAAAACGTGTTCCCTACTTCTACGTACTGAATGAAGTCAACCGTATGTACAAGCAGAAAGCAAGACTTTTATTTCATTTCGTTTTGGTGCAAATGGAACACACTAATGCCCTCTTATTATTGGAAGATATTTGCATACATGATTAAAAAAAAAAACCTTATTGACGAGATTGTAATGAAACAAATCCCATATTTCAAGATTTTTGTTACCGTTTTCTAATAATTTTTTATCTCTTCCAATATACCAGCTGTACTCTCCTGTACGATCCTTTTTTCAAAGTTCATTGATCATTTTTTCCGGAAAATTCAACGGTACATAACTTTTTTATCTTCCCCTTTAATTTTCGTGGCTTGACAGTACTCATAAAATCACCACCCTCTGTTTTATATTACGATTGACCAAAGATCCTCACCGATCTTTTAACACTTTTCCCAACATTTTCTCATTATTTCTATCCCGCTGGTAATTTCTTTTTAGCCAGAAATCATCATTACGTCCGACCGTAATCCATTATCCATGGACTGTCAAATACGGTCGACTAACTTTATCTATCTTAATCCTCCCATGTGGCTGCGAACTCTTATCTGTCAGCCTATCCGGCTACAGATAACTTTTAAAAGATGACCGCACGGGTCAGAGGGCGCGGTTTCGTTCTCTTCAAATGAAACATTTTTTTTTCGGGTTATTATTAACGTCACGAATCGCACACTAAAGTGGCTTATATTACTTGCCTCTAGCCGGAAAACTTTTCCGTCTAGCGTAAAAATGGAGATAAGTAATCAGTCACTTCCCTACCGAATAAACAAATTTCACCGGGACCGCCGAGTTGTACCACGGGACACCAGGTAGATGTAATCCTACCGTCTAGTTGTACCACCATATTTCTAGAGAGGATTAACGGTTTAAAATAACAATCTAAACAGTTTTATTACATTTATTTATACAATTATTTATACAATTCGATAATATAATACAAAGAAGATATATTTTTAAAATTTGTTTTGAAATATACAGACAAATTAACATTAATTTTACAATTTAAGATCTCTTGTACTACTGCGGCAAATAATAATAGCTTAAAGATCTTACAAAATCAAATTTGGTGATCTTATTTTCTTTTAATTCTTTTATTTTAGAAGTTATATACTCATGTTTCTTTCTAGTAACAGATTTAAATTTTTTTATAATTGTTGATTCATTGGCAGTCTTAATTTTTGCAAATGTTTCATTTTGTATATTTATTATCATGTCCACAAAAATAAATATATTTGGATGAGGAGAATAAAAACTGTTTTTCAATAAAGAATGAAATGATTCACAAGCGTTGGTAGACCGATACATGCTATTTGTGTTACATGCCCAAACTTTTGGAGGAAATTTAGCTTCTTCTGATATATAATTTTCAACTATGTAATCACAAAATTGTATTACTCTCTCATCATCGGGCGATTTGTCAAATATTTAAAGAGAAAAAAAGTCACCAACTTCGGTAGGTTCTAGAAAATGTAGCCCAAAGAATAACTTTAAAAACTTGCCAATTTCTTAATTTTTATCTTTATATTCATTCGACAAACCTAAATTTAAAATTTTACAGTACCATGCTTGACATAAGTGAAATCTACACCCGGTTAAATTTGAATATGGCCAAAATCTATAAATTGCACTATGAATTGCTTGTTCAAAGTCGACTACTATATTTTTTGGGTTGAAGGATAAGTTAAGTGCATTACATTTATCGCTAACATTTTGAAACAATTTGAAATATGTATTACAACTTTTATCGGGTAACAGAGCAAATATGACTGGAACATAATAACCTTTTTCAAAAGCATGAATGGTAAATAGTTGGTAAAAAAACTTTGTACAATATTGAAATGTACCATCCATATAAATGGTATCACAGGAACATAAGAAATATGAATTTGTGAAACAAGAAAAGATAATTAAATTGTTTTCCTTATCTAAACAGCAAAGGAAATTTTCATCTTTAATTTTAGTTTTCAGATTTGAATTAACAACTGCATCAAAAACCTGATTTATATCCTCAGGTAATGCTGGTAAAACATCTCGCCGTGCTTCGTACAGATTTCTTCTCACACGAAGTAGATCATCGCTTCCAATGTCTGAAGCCCAATCATTGTTCTACGAGATGTTAGAAAAATCATACTGTTAATAATACTTTAATTTCTAGAAATTTTAGTACTTACAGTTAATTCTTTATGAATTAGTTTAGATGGCCTTTCTGTGCTATCCTCAACAGCTTTTCTTTTAACGCTATTACTAATAGCTTGCCTAGCAATCGTCTTCTCACCTTCATGATTATGATCAAGCTGAGATTCCAAAATAGTTTTTTCATCTGCACTTGTATATATTTTGGCATTGCATCTACTTTTGGTGTTAGTGCAACGCCATCTAATTTTACCACACTTTGCAATGTGTGCTTTTGAAAATTTAAAGTTATTTAGCACTAACAATTTTGCACCTTTTTCACTAAAGATCGATTGGACTTCCATTGCTGTCTTAAGAAACTCACGACTCACGACTGATCGCTTAGTATGAAGATTATAAATAAATAGTAAGCAGCAGTAAGAAGGTATTATCACCCCCAACCCTTAAGAAAAATTCAAACTTCGACATTGGTGGTGGTGTTATAGAAAGTTTCACTTATTAAGAAAAGGTCATTAGAGAATTACTGAGAATAATGTAAAATATGTTAGACTACCTGATTTCAATTTCGTGGTACAACTCGGTGGTCAAAAAAGGGCAACCTTTTACGCTGCCAGATTATGTCAGGTAAGCGTGGTACAACTCGGTAGTCTCCAATTTCACAACTGGTTGACTATTTCGGGCAATATTGTAATGAGCTCTAGTTATTCTGTGAATACAGTCCGCGTTTTGCAGCAGACTGTACTCCGTGAGAGGTTGCTTTTGGCAACACCTTTAATTATAATGCCTTGGATTGAGTCGTTTGTTGTATAAACGTTTGTGTTGTCAGTAAATTTGACAGAAGTGTCAGACATAGTGAAAACTTTAAAAAAAGACCAATTACTCTATGTTATAATTAGAAATTCAAATAATTGTCCTCAATTCACTGTAAATATTAATTTAAATAATTAGAATTTGTTGTGTATATATTTGTTTATAAGAAATTTATTTTTATCTTTTTTAGCCCTTTCAGAGCTCATTTTTTGATTTTTTCTTCATGTGGTCGTAGATTAAGTTTTATATGACACTTGTGCGTGAAGTACTTTCGAAACTCGTGCGCGAAAGTATAACTTCACGCACTTGTATCATAAATAACTATTTATTAACCTAGATCAATGATAAACAAATTCAAATACTTTGAGAATCCTCGGATAGTACTAACAAAAACTTGTGCAACATAATTTTGTATACCCAGGAGATTGTTTTCAACATATTCGCTGCTTGAAACTACCTATTAAGATAAAATTATTCGAATAACAATGCCATTAGTTCAAAATTCGCGCTCAACCAAAAATGGCTGATGACATAACGACAGAGTAAACGCTTCTCGTGGTGCGTTCGTGGATTATTTTTAATTTTTATCTTAAATTTGGCTAGTAGTGGAAAACATTGAATAAACGCCATGGTGTTGGAGACATTTATAAACCTCGCACCTTATTCCGCTTGGTGCAAAGCCACTTGCGAAATAATCTTGGTGCGCGGTTGATAATAATAGTCTTCACGACCTTGGTGTATAATATACTATCTTTCCACTACTAGCTGTGAAGTTGTTAATTATTGCTTCTTCCAGCTAACTCAGAAGTTAAATTTATCTATTATTGGTTTATATTTTTTCCTATTACTAACTCAGGTCAATATTGGACAAATTCAAGTATTTCGAGAATCGATGGATACTGTAACAGAAACTTGTGCAACATAATTCTGTTTACCCAGGATATTGTTTTATATTTGCTGCTTGAAATTACCCATCGAGATGAAAATCTGAATAGAAATGCCATTAGTTTAAAATTCGCGCTCGAATAAAAATGACAGATGTCATAAGGAACGCGTTCATAATCTTTGGATTATGTGAGTAGCGGAAACAGACAGTGTCACTCACTACTTACGATATTCCTAGTATTTCTCCGAACAGTTGTATCATACCTTGCGCTAAAATCCTTTTATTTGTAGAAGCAACCAGCTTGGTTTTCTTTAGATCAACTGAAAGGTAATTTTTGAGACGCCAATATTTCACGGAGAAGACCCATGATAGTCAACCAAATCTTTCCTATTTTATCAGGACCTGTTCTGGTGTCCGTCTTTTTTTTTGTGATGCAGAATCCCAAGTTTCGTAGCATTTTTTTGGTGAGCTGCTTACTGATCTCTTCGTATTCTAGCTCACTTCACCACTTCTAGTATTATTTAATAATAATTTATCTGAAAACACATGCGTGTTGACCAAAACCTGTACACTGCTTGAACGTCTTGAATTCTTTAAGCGAACAAATTTTGTAGCCGAACAATAACATTTTATTACCTATCGGTACGAGTTGTCTCATTAAAAAAAGTGAACACACTATGGTGTACTTAAAATTTATCGAGTTTGTTATCCATATTGACAATCGAATAAACTTGGAGTTTAATGTATTCAGCAATCAACTTTATTTGTCATGAAACATTAACAATTCAAGCTATTGTCTACAATGCCACTTTAGTTTATTTGTTTCCGTATATTTGTACAAGAAAATATGTATTATTTGCTTTCATAATTTCTCTGCCACTATTGTGTACACGTATACAGTGCTTCAATTCATGTGTAATGATGGTTTTCGATCAAAATGTTGTTTACTCATTAATTTACATTACATTTCTAGATTTTATTCTAATTTAAATACAGTGCAACTATATAAACTTTGCTTATTTGTTCAAGCTGCATTAAAACAATAGTGAGAAGGTGGTTAGCAATGAGCGCAATTAGCTGCAAATCTGAATCTGAAGAACAAATTGAAGGTCCAATTTGATAGAAAATTTGGGCCCTTTGTGATGCCTTTTGGCCCAATATAATAATATGAATATGAATATTTGAAATAAGAATAAAATTCCCTTGATCTTAGTACAACAAAATAAAACGTTCGAACATTTCATTATTATATAAATATAAATAAAGAAGGTTATTGTCAAGTTTGAGCGTGGTGCAAGACAACAAAAATTATATGTTTATCTGTTTTGCTCGAACTTGACCGGTTATATATAATAGTTATTCACGTAACTAGTTATGAAAAGAGCGATATTGTTCAACAAGCGTAATATTTGCCAAAACGAGCGCTAGCGAGTTCTGCAAATTACGCGAGTTGAACAATGTCGCTCTCTTCATAACGTGTTCACGTACAACGTTTTATTTAATTCCGCGTTTTTAGAATATTTCATAAAATCTTCAATTACAATGGTAATATCAAAGTGGATTCAAATGGTGTTAAAAATATTGTTACTATGAAGTATTCACCCAGAAATTTGACTTACTTCAAATAACTGTGTCCTTAATAATGTTTTTTTCAATGTTTATGTTATGTTATGTTATGTTATGTTATGTTATGTTATGTTATGTTA
>CAJUYI010001288.1:59725-71181 GCA_910591695.1 Galerucella pusilla
AAAATGACAAATACAATAACTGTGACATTAACATTAAAAACATTTGTGTCATCTGCTGACTTGTTTATAGTCAGTACAGAGTGATCGGCATGTATTTTCCACCAATTAGTTATTACTTATTAAGTATTATCAGATATACGCTCGGATATACGTTATTGAAGTCTATGTTTATGATTTTTTTCATTCCATTCCTCGGTTAAAACTGAATTTTTAAAAAGTTACTTAGCAATAATATAATTTATATAAATTGCCAATATGTTTTAAAACAAGAATAAAGTCAACATATTTTCTAATTGCACCTGGTAAATTCCTTCACAAATGAATTCACCGTCCGTCACCTCGTATACTACCAAATGACTAGCAAAAACAGGTGTCGCACATGATTTACGACTCCCCGCAAAAAATGCCGGCGTTTTCCGACGATCAAAGGAGTGACCGGACTTATTGGAATATATAGACTTTGGTTATAGGTAAATTACGTTAGATTATCATTAATAAAATGTTTATTTAGCTGGAAGAAGACATGGAAAATTATGTACGTTTTGAATTAATAGGTGGAAAAATGATAATGAAACGGGATGTTGTTCCACATATTTTTGTTTTTTGTGCATTATTGTTTAGAAATTTTCTAGAAGATTCTTAAAAGTTATTAAAACATGTATTCAATTATACAACTTGAAAAAACATACTTAACAATTTACCAACAATATTGATATTATAAGTAAACAAAATATCCATATATTTTTGTTAGTATTGACCAACATCTTTATTCTTGGAATCTGACAAGCCAAATGTTCATTGACAATGCTAAAGGTTGTGAGGTAGATTTCAACCTAATATGTAAGTATTATATTATTTAGTTTACTCAACAATTCCTCAAACGTTTTTTTAAGCAGATTTGTTTTTATTTATCAGGGACGATTACATGTATAATAAAAAGACAATAATTATTCTTTACATTAAATACTCACATTGCTGCTTTTGCACCTCTAATTTCAGCTGAATTAAAACATTCGTCCCTTTTTATGTAATCCATTACCATAAACATATCCACAGAGGGTAAATTGTTCGTATTTATATGCGAAGTGACGTCACGGTCGTTTCGAGTTCCGTTTGAATTTCACCGTTTACCTGCTTTTTTTTACCTGAAATATTTGGTGCTGGGGTGAGTTAATCGATTTTGTACGATTGTAAAACTTATCTAAGGGTTCATCCGCATGATATTAAATAATATTTTATTCGACTTGAAATATATGGAAAATACCTAATTGTCCAGAAAAAGTTAACTGCACCGCCGGGGTGGTGGAATCTAGCACTGCAATGTACGGTATGCTCAAAAAATTAGTCAACATATAACAAAACTAGGATACTAACAAAAGGGAGCAATTCAGAATTGATTTAGTTGATGGAAAACGGTTTTATTGGGTTTCCGAACAATTAAACTGAAGTTTGGTATTGAGGAAAGTACACGTTACCAGAAAATTATATATTCACGTAGGGAAATGCAAGCTTAGGTATATAACGGACTCAAGTTTGAACATGCCTAAATACTATTTAATACTCAAGATATTTTAAAGTTATAAGCGGCAGTGTAAATGTCCAGGGCTATATTAACATGATTTATTACGAACATGGGGATTGTCGTTAGATATATTTCAGAAGTTATATTCACAAACGAGTAATTTCACACAAACAAAATTTCTAGACACATACATATAATTTCAACAGAAACCTACGATTTGTTAATTAAATAAAGCAATGTTCATAAATCACCAGTTCGAAATGTAGTTTTTGTTGGTAACCAAATTACCTGTCGGTAGAAATTTTCCTCCAAATAATATGAATTAGATAGATGAGAGAGCAATGTATATATATACACATAAATATTCAGAGAGCCATATTTTAACTCATACATCTTGTATTTAAAATGGCGCTGATGGCTTGAAAATACCGGTTATGAACGGAAACATAAATCATACGGGCAACAAAATTACCTCACGGAGGTGAATAAATATTAAAATAATGAATAGTCTATTGATTAGATATTTTCCATTCCAAGGCACCGACGGAGAATGTTACATTTTTCGAATGGAAATTGGAGATTAAAGAATATGTTACTCGAAACATCGCTTGTTCAGTATACTTATCAACAAATTGGTTTTTGATTCTTCATTTTAATAAGTATTTTGCTTTCAATTGCTTTCTTAAAAAGGTTTAACTAACATTTAACGTCGATTTTAGTTCTACGTTGAGATGTATATGTGTTTTGGGGGTGAACGTTGATTTTGAGACCTGGAACATTTATTGGGCCGAAGGCCCGTTGATTGAGGACTTGGCTTGCCTTGAGCGAAGCATTTCATTCCAGTAGTAGTCCAGAAAATTAAAGCCAAAACATACCTATAATCAAATTTCTATGATTGCAGGCTGGATGTCAGGATGGTTATTTATACTATGAGGGATGTTAGTAACATTCACTAGTCGAGAACAATTTTGCATCCGAGCTATAGCGAGGGCTTGCAATAAATTTTCAGTTACATCCCGTGAAGTATATAGGATTTTTTATTCGATTACAATATAAGGGGAAACATTTTTTAGAGTAGTCGTTCACCAGCATCCCAATCAATGCACAAATCAATGACAAAAATTTTCATTCGAATTATTGTTGGTGGATCCAGCTTAGACGCTATTTCTGTGAATGTTTAGAGGACATGTAAGTGGCATCCAGCCCATATAGTAGGGTTCCGTTGACCATCACAATCCACCAATTACTTCAGCCATTAACTTTGTATATTCTTGCAACTCCCTCAAGGTAGGTATGAAGGGGTATTATGTTGAAACTGGTTCCACAGCTGCCGGGGAAATGCAATTGCACCCGCAATAGTCAGACATGCCTGTCTCTGCAATCAGGCGAATTAGATTAGATCAGAGTTGGTCTGGCTCTTTGTCCTACCCCACTACGACCTTTGCAGATCTATTGTGGTCCTTTCTATATCTAAAGCTCGATACCTAGCTTTATTCTTATTATTAGACTTTTTAGCATGGATAACGCATCATCCTCATCTGCGTAGCTCTCTGCTAACGGTTTTTCTTCTCCGAACCCTTGCTAGGACTTCGCACTCACAGAGTTTGTTCTCCGCGGTTTCGTCTTCTTTCTAGCAGAGCCTACACAGGCTGTCATCTGCTAGGCCAAATGCGTGCATATGTTTCCTCAGCCTTCAATGTCCATTTCTACCATCATCCCCGTCGTTTGTCGACTTTGACATAGTAAGTCGTGTGGCAGTTTAGCCGAAGTGCTTTTTTAAGGGATAATTAAGAGTGCCTTTGGGGTTTCATACCACCAGCGCAACGCCTGGTTGTTCATCCATTTGTGGATACTCTCCTCAGTTGGGCATTTGGCACATTCACAGGAAGGTTCTGGCCCTATCATGATCTCCGTTGCTCCCTGCTTGGCTAATTCATCGGCCTTTCCATTGACCTTTATTCCTTGGTGACCTGGTACCCAGGCTAATGTCACTATTATGACCTTGCAACACTCTCACACCAGATTTGATGTTATCCTATATGATCGTATCGCCTCAAGTGCTGCTTGGCTGTTGGAGTAGATGACGATTCTTTGGCTTTCCACCTCCTGTCTCATCAACTATTTGGCACGGCATTGCACCGCCATCACCTCTGCCTGGAAGACAGTAGCATGTTTCTGTATGCTGAAAGAGATCGTGATCTCTTGTAACGGCGACTCTCACATTTCTCTGGCTTCCCAAGAAAACACATATTTTGTCTTGTCTACCTTTCTCAATCAAGACAAAATATTGGCTTTTTGAAAGCTTCACCCCCTCTGACAAAGATCTGGCCCCTGAGTTCCCTTCAAGATAGTAGGTTTAAAGGTATCCTAGCCAAGATGTCTAAGTCATCAGAATACACTTTAGCCTTCACTTATGTTCGAATGGGTCCCAAGCAGTACACAGACAGTGTTGGACTTATCCCCAAGGGAATGCCTACCAACCAGACCCACAGCAAGCTCGCCGTTTCTCCCGCCTCGGAATCACATAGCATACTTCAAGGCGGGAGGCGATCCCTTACACACTCTCCGTTATCTTCTCCTTTCTATCACTCACTTGCCATATCTAGTCCTCTTCTTTCCTCAATCATGTTCTCCACCAGATTTATCTGTAACACCCTCCATCCATCCTCTACATTTTTTCCCGCGATATGCTTCCTCCTTCCTCCTGTTTGCCCAGACTCGTCCAATCTGAAGGATCCAGAGGGTACCTTCCATGTTTTCCACTCCCTTCCATCCCCTACTACATTTTGTCTCCCCTGGATTGTGTCCCCTTTCCCCACATACCCTACAAAGGAAGGCCTGCCGACAGTCTCTGGCCATGTGCTCCACGCTCTTACATAGCCAGCATTCCCTTATATTCACCACTCTCTTGGCATCACACCCCGCTACCTGGTGCCTCTCCACTCCACATCCAAAGCATTTGCCCTCCTCCCTCCCTCCCTTCTACAATATTTATCCTATTTGCTCAAGCCTTAGTAGTTAGAAGTATCCTTTACTCTGAAAAAACTGTATTTACGCCAAGTTTTTCGACAAATAATAATATTGTATGCAACAGTAGAGTTAAGTTGTTTTTACTTGTGAAAAATGCCGCACTATTCGTGAAAAATAAATAAATTAGAGTTCTTGCAAAATTTTAGCATTTTAAAGTGAATTTTTCCGTAACATACTTAAAAGTTCTAGTTTGTTGATTTTTTTTGTCGTTTTACGTATTACGTTATGTTAACGCTTACCATAATATGCGGCTATAATTCTCTCAGAATTTCCACAATTAGTTAATGGAACAGCCTCTGCGGATATGTAAGTATTCCAGCAAATATACTTCCATGTTTCCTTCACATAAAACGGCGTTCGCATTTAATCCAAATAAAATAAATAATATTTTGCGAGTTCACTCAAATCGTAAATTTCGCCTAATCGCAGAATTATCTACTGTAATTTGTATAATCTCATTGATTTACTGTTTAATTTGCCACCTGGTACACTCTACGGGTTGATAAATAATTGTTTTGAAAGTCCCATTTCCCACGTATACAAAATATATAACTCATGTATCGTGAATTTTCGTCATTGTCATGAAACTGTATTTTTTAAACTGTCTATTAACTCATTGATGCAAATACCTTAATACTACCAATTTTATTGTCAATAAAATACAATGTATGCATGTTTATTTTGGTGATACTCACTGATACCTAAATTATCCATTGTCCCCCTCACTTCTACTTAGCTCCTGGGGAAAGTCTCAGAGACTTGTAGCTTCTTGGAACCTATTTCCATGACAATATCCGCTCTTTTCTATCCAGTAGTCCCATACCGTGTTATGCAATCCGCAAGAATTGGAATGGCCTCCATTCCACTGAATCTACATACTCCTTGCTCCACTATTTCGAGCTTTTTCAGGTGCCCATTGAGGTCGTTCGAACCCATGTTGAAATTCTTAGCACTGTTTCCAGCAAACTGTGTAAGTGTGTAAGTATCTGAATCCATTCAAGAAATTGGTAGGGGGACCATAGGGTAGAGGGGGCTGGAGCTATAAAGAGTTATACGTCTCTCTTGAAAGTGACGCCTTCGAAATTATGTAGGGTGGATAGTTTTCATTAAATTGCTCTAGATTCTGAAAACTTAAAAACGTCATTATCAAATATGTAAATATCTCCTTCTCCTCCTCCTCCTCCTCCTCCTTCTTCTCCTTTTCCTTTTCCTTCTTCTTCTTCTCCTTTTTTTTTCTTCTTCTACTTCTTCTACTTCTTCTGTTTCTTCTTCTTCTCCTTTTCTCCTACTACGTTTTCAGGTGCCGGACGAGGATTCCGGGTCTTCTTGTACCCAATGTTTAAAATCTCCTGCTAATATTATTATTTCATTTAGAGTTTTCCCTTTTTTAACAAATATCTCCTTTATTTGGTCTAACCAATTTCTTCTCATTCTACCCCTCCGATGTGGATAGTACTTCCCGCTTTCATCACGTCCCTTCTGATAAATGTTGAAGTTTTGATTCTACAAGGTGTATTCCAGCACTAGCTGTGCACACTTTCCCATGGCGTGAATTTCCGCTCGAAAAATATTTGAAGGTTTCCCTAGGTTTCGGAGTGTTTGGTAACTGGCCCGTAAATTCCTATGGCAGTCCCTTCTTTTGCTTTTAAGCAGTCTGTATGTCATTGAATGGCTTTCTTCCCAAGTCTGGTAATGGTGTTGGGATCTCATTCCTTCTTGTGTATATTTATCCATTCATTCGTCTCTTGTTGCAAAGGTGATGCTATAGTGATAGGCTTATTATCAAATGTTGCAGAAGATGATAAAATGATAATGAACAGATCGGGAGCATTATCCTGATTTGAGGTTTTTCTATAACCTCTGATTTATGGTTTTGCGCTTTTCAAGTTTTACAGCTTATCGTTAAATTTTATCTTTAAATTAATTATTTCCATCTGAATATCATTCTAGAGTTGAAAATTGTCTCGGTTATTATAAACACCATTATTTCCAGCTAGTTAGTGGGATATAAAAATTAAGAATACGATTTTTAATCTAGATCCAGGTTAAAATGCAAATTGTTATGGCACATCATCTCAACTATGGCGAGATGATCTCTTTTAATGAGAGTTTTCGAACGTTCTCTTTGAAATCTGGCTAGTCATTTTTCATTTGATTATATAAAGACGGCGTAGTAATTGTTCCATTATAATTAGCGTAACTTGTCAATAAAACGTTTATCAATCATTCGGTGTACAATAATAATTAATCTGGTAAATGTCATTAAATTTTCAACTACAAATTAACCACCAAAACGTTGATGTTGAAGGTTATAATGATAAGAACGTGGTAAATTATCATTTAGTCTATTAGGATTGTGATACACAAAATATGGTATTTAGAAATCAATTGAGAAAACTGGTAATATAATAAAGATATGGAAGATATGGTGAGGGCTTACATACTCGTGTGAGATCAAAATAATGCATTATACGTGGAAGTGAGAGTTCACCCTAGTGTGGATGCCAGAATTCATTGGACAATAATGGTATGGAATAGAAGATAACCCAGCGAATTACCTACAATTAGCATCAGCACTAAACATGAACAGCAAGGTGACCAGATTAATGATTGGAATCTCGACTAGACACTACATGCTGAATTATCATGTGGAGAGGTTAGGTTAGGTTAGGTTTGTGGTGAGTGGGTCTAGAAGGCCCTCCACTGCGACTCACAAGAGTCTATTGTGGCTCACACCTATTCAGATTTCACCAAACAAATTCAGCTTTTTAACAAAGCCGATTATTTTATTTGGTGAATGATATTTCAGGTCCGAGGGCGAGAGAGAGACCCTGCCAAACATCAGATACCTGATTCGAGCCGCGGCGGGGCAGGCACAAATTATATGCTCTGCTGTTTCATCATCATCCAAACAAAGACGGCAAGTCGGATCTTCCGACAGTCCAAGTTTTAGCATATGATGATTCAGATGACAGTGGCCTGTTAAAAGGCCTGTTAGACAACGTAGGTCATGCCTGCTATGGTCTAACATTTGTTTGGAGACATACTTCGAAGGATGTATAAAAGCCTTTGAATGAACCAATCCTGGTAAATTATGCCAGAAGTCTAAAGCTCTTCTTGCTGTCCAGGTATTCAGTGTTTGTTTGGCAAAACTTATTGCGATGCCAATTGTGGGTTCTGGTCCGATAGAAACACGTGCGGCACCCTCCCTTGCAAGAAAGTCTACCTTCTCGTTTCCTTCCATGCCAGAATGGCCAGGGATCCAGACCAGCAATACTTTATTGAGTTCTCCTATTGAGGAGAGTATTTTTTGGCAGTCTAAAACCAATTTCGACGTTACACGGCAAGAGCTAAGTGCTTTTAAAGCCGCTTGGCTGTCCGAGAAAATTTTTACTGTTTTATGTATGAGATTGGCTTGCTCCACTCTCTCCACACATGAAACAATGGCGTAAATTTCCGCCTGAAATACGGTTGCATAGGATCCTAGAGAGATTGAAATTTCTGTCCTAGGTCTGCGCCCGTATACACCTGCACCAGAGCCTGAGGGTGTTTTTGAGCCATCTGTGTACCAACAGCTGTCTGCTCTTAATAGTTCATCCTCACGGAGGACCCATTCATCTCTATTTGGAATTAGGACGGTGTAAGGCAGGTCGTAGTTTACTGTTGGAGGCATTATGTCAGAGGTCATTCCCAGAATACTGTGACTTTCACTGTCCGCTAGTATTCTGCTTCGTTCTGCATAAGCCTGATTTGTGCATTTAGAAATATGTACAATTCTATATATGGTTTTAAATGAAACTAACTGTTCCTAAATGACTCCACAATATATTTATAAAAATGTATAAATTGCAAGTAAATTATTGACAATTGTTTCGATATAAATATCATCGTCAGAATGACAGAAGTTACTTTTGACATGATGTATACTTGATATATATTTGGCTAGTCCAAATAGTGCCCTATCTAGTGATTGACTTAATATATATGAATAGAAAAAAGAAGAAGATTTTACAAATAGTAGCTTTGATATTATCAGCCCTATGGGGATATTCTGGATATCTTTGTCCCATTTAAGATCAGTATAACTGTGCAATGATATAGGAAACCAGGAAAACTATATCTGCTGATCTTTACAATTATTACTTAAGAAGACAGTTTAATAATGGAGAACTTCCTAGATTCAGCTGTTCATTGAGGACTTCATATTGTGGGTCTGTTAAGTGTCCTCTAATTTCTAATTCTTCGAGGAAGTCCAGTTCTTGCTTCTTATCACAAACATGTAGTATTTCTGGTTCTGTGTTGTAACCTCCCAAAATGCAACTTATCAAAAAAAGGTTATTAATTTGAAAAGAGACATTAGAATTGGAGTTGAAAGAAAATTACCCTCTTGGTTACACAAGTGTCAGTTGCCCCGGATGACAACCTTAGGCCTTCGACGTCGCTCAGACGGAGTTAGGGGTGGTTCCCTCTGCTTGATCTTCCGATTGAAAAGAGTAATATGTAGACAATTTTTTTGTATATGGGCGCCAACTGAGTCTTCCACCTAGGCCAATCACTACGAGTTACCCCCTCAAGACCCAGTAGAATAAGGGGTAGTAATAAATAAAGCAAACATCCACTTATGTCGAGTTATAATAAAAGGAAAATATTCACAGTGACAATTTTGATTGAACTATGAAAAAGCAATATACCCCCCCTATAAGGTTCAAAGCAAGCGGCGGTAAGAGATAAGTCAACTCAAACAAAGTCCTCACTCACTCGATAAGTTAAAATAATATAAACATAAATAATAACAAAGGCTATGAAAAACTAGGTTAGTAAGAAATTAATATTGTTGTCTTCCTTCTAAGACTGTCAAAAAAAAAAATCAAGTAAACGTGAGGTTGTGATATACACAAATCTAAAATAACATATATATACTAACTATAGTAGCGATACTACAGATCTGGGCGTTGGTACCAAGGCGCAGGGGAGTAATGCTAAATTATAAATAACTCATCATAAAAGTTTTTTTATGAACAACCAAAAAAAATATTAATTTCCACCATTACAATATACCTAAGAAAGAATAGAAAAACATGGCATATAAAAAAAAAGAGAACATATATAAATTTCGTCAAATCCCGACAAATTAAAAAAATGTAAACACCTTAGTCCTCTTACATCACCCTACTAGTTGTGATAATAAATTAAGCAACGTTAAATTCAATATTAAATAAAATAACTCCGGATACCCGGATTACCAATGACCTCGGGTCTTCGTCCCTAACCTGGGATCCAGTCGGTGGAGATCTAGAAGATGATGGGTTCCCGGATTCAGGACCCTTCTCGTCTTGACAGCTACACGAACCTGAAGTCAAGTCGCAGTTCAAGGATTTGAGTCTACGAAGGAAAGCTCCAACTTCAAAAGGTAACCCATCAGTAAAATTCGCACCAGGGTATGACCTCGAACTTGAGGTGACAATCAGAACCAGTTTTACAAACAGAACTAAAAACCCTGAAAAAATACAAATGTATCAACCAAGGATTAGCCTAAACCACTTGACTGAAATAGTTTCCCAAACATGAACCAATTATACTTGGTATACAGTAACTAATTTTTAACAGAAATCCCACTTTAATCAACCCAAAATTTAATCAAATATTGGATTTGATTTAACAACAACAAAGTACAACCCAATTTACAATGATTTTAGTCTAAACCACCTAAAATAGAGAAAAATATCCAATGTGTCTCACCAATATCCAGTGTAACCCTAATTTAAAATGATTTAATATCCGTAAACAACAAAATAAATAAAATAAAAACTTGCTGAAGGAAAAAAACTACAATCTACAGCTAGGTACTATCAAATAAATAGACCTACCTTTGACAAGGGTTTTAATTTGCTTGGCTCCTCTCTCGGTTCGTCCAAAGTACCATTGGGACCACAAGGACATCAGCATCCCCAAACAATCAAAATCTGTGCTTGGCGTGGGTGTAATAAATCCCTATAAAAGGTGTGGAGTGGACCTCAAAACAAAAGCAGAATATTTTCCAAAAAATCTTATTCCACCAAAAACAATAACCACAGCCCACAACTCCACTGACGTTAAGAAACAAGAATCATGTGAATCCACTGAGGATGGCTACAATGGCCATTAGAAAAATTAAGATTCTTGTCGATCACCCACAAACACTATTGTCCTTTTTCTGCGACCAAACCAAAAATGTCAAATCCACAGAACACCGGAATACCTCCCTGTCACGATACCCAAGAACCGAAAAGTCACCAATAACATGGTGTGTACTCTGAACTACACCAAAGTCAACACAGAGCAAGTTCCGATGCCAACAGGTAGATCCTATAAAGAAACATATCAATCACCCTAACTATAAAATATTCGGTCAATTAACTAGGACCGCTGTAGGCAATTAACAACGGACTACCTTCGCAACATACGGCTAGCCTCTGACCCCAGACATCAACGTTACACGAAAACCCCAACACAACCACAACAGAAAACGATCGCAAAATACAGCAGGACAGAAATTGGCATAATTCACATTTGACGAACAGCTGAGGTTCTAAGTATGACAACTCAGTTATCAAAACAAACACCTGTTGGATAAAATAAATAAATAAATATAATAATAAATGATGAGAAAATTCAGGAAGGAGAGGCAAGGAATTTACCAAATAATTAAGAGAGGATGAAGTAGGTATATATTCGGCATACTTATAAAAGAGAGCACAAAATAGTTTCTATTATTTCAACCATGAAGGAACCAAAAGACAGCAATCTATATAGTTCGAACAGGTAACCAAAATAATTATAAAAATCAGTGAACATCTAGAGCTAAATTCACTCGTTACAGTGTTAGGTGTTACTGAATGTTTAGTGTCAAGTAGGTGTTTTGCAT
>CAJUYI010001289.1:0-33633 GCA_910591695.1 Galerucella pusilla
ATCAACACTTCCTCCGGATGGCTTATATGTTCTAAAAAGAATAAATAATTACAAATAATTACATATCGCTATTATTTGCTTGTAAACTATAAGTATGTTGTATACATAAACTTACTTTAAATGTTTAAGGAAAGTGTCCTCAAGATTTTTCCATTTTTTTCCAAATTTTCCAGGGGGATTACTCTGTCAATTTCCTCATACACTTCTCTCCACATCTTTTCCCTTATATCTTTTCCTCTCTCCTTGAGAGGCAAGGTATGGTCCCAAAGAGCTGGACGTGCCTGTACAGCTTCAGACAATTTACCTACAATTATTTCTTCAGAACAACTGGGCCTGGTTTCAATCTTAGAGGCTATGTTACACACGTGATGTGGGTGTTCCTCTAAAGTAAAAAGCGCTCCACATTCTGCACATTCAATATAAACAGTGGCCTAAAATATTTTATAGAAATATATAGTATGATTTTTTGGTATTTGAATGTAAAGAGTAATATAATTAAGTAAATGTATCATACCTCACTTTCATACATCTTAATAATTTACTAAAAACAAATATTTCAATCGCAAACCACACTGATCAATGCAAATTGCTAATAACCTAACTTAAAACACACAAAGACAACAAACTGAATCATAGATAACCTAACTGAATACCAACATAATATTGGTTTTGGTAGGCTCTCTACGCATGCGTTCACAAAAATTCTGTGATATTCGTCAAAATATTAAAACGATTTTAAGATTCCCGCCCCCCAGATTTTGAATAATGCGAATTCGCAAAAAATTAAACTTGACATGTGTCAAAATTTCTACAGTGTCATTATTTTGATATCAACCAATAGGAGTGGTCTTCGCTTTTCGCAATTCGTGATTCGCTTTTACATGAACCAGCCTTAACTTATACCTGAGTGTTCGAATATTTGTGGTAAGTAAAGATTATTCATCTACTTTTTATTTATTTGCTTTGCAATGAAAACTAACCTCAAATTGACATTTCATCATGATTCTGGATAGAGTTCCATCAAACTGAATTATATGAAACATATTTTGCTTCCACCAATGTAGAAAATATTGACCTAATTTTCTGAAGGACCAGAATTATTTATGAATGATTTTTATTTTTAGAATATGCCTGGAAAAACGTTAAATTCGCAAGCACAGGAGCTGGTTCTAAATGTGTTGGAGTATTTTGAGTTGGAAAACAGAAATGGAGGACCTTTGGAACCACTTTCATGTGTTCAAGAGGTAACATAAATATTTAAGTGCATGCTTGTTCAGCAATATACTTATCATCAATAAATTTTTTTTATGTTAGAGGGTAGCTACTGCCTTGAAAATATCTCGGCGGACAGTATATGCTATAAAAAAAAGGAAAGAAAACAATCAAATGCTTTCAAGCCCAGGGAGAAGCAGAACCCGTTTTAAATCCAAAACAACTGATCTACCTGAGGGAGCTAAGATGGCAGTACGGGACACATTATATGATATGTACCAACAGAGTAAGCATTTATTTATTATTTGATTAAAATCTTTTGGTAAAATGTAGCTGTAGGTATTTTGTAATGAGTATTCAAATCAGGGTATATTCAAGAAAAATTTAGGAAGGTATTTATATAGATTTTAGTAGTTTTGTGACTATATTACAATTTAAGTCAACTATTAAATTTATCTTATTTTTGAACAGTCAAGGTTTAAACATTGATGGAATGAACAATCATAATATCATTAAAAACATGGTATTTGTTCTAATTGAATCTCTACTATAATTTTTGTATTTGTTTTAGAGAAGCATGTTACTTTGACTACCTTAAATTGTGAATTAAGGGAAAGAGAAATTCTATCTATTGGCAAAACATCTCTCAGCATTTTGTTAAAAACATTGGGATTCAAATATAACAAAGATGACAATAGAAGAGCTTTAATGGAGCGGACCAGTATTGCAGCCTTGAGAGCCAATTTTCTACGTGAATATATGGAAAACCTTTCAAGTACTCACCCAAGAGAGCTTGTATTTTTGGATGAAACATGGATCTATTCGAATGGAAATAAAACATATTCTTGGCAAGACAACAGCACTAAAAGTGTTCGTAAACCAGATGGTTATGATGGTAAACGTTTTATAATTGTTCATGCTGGTTCTACCAAAGGATTTGTCTCTGAAGCCAATTTATTATTTTGCTCAAAATCTAAAGTAGCTGATTACCATGGAGAAATGAACAATGAAATATTTATAAAATGGATAAGTACTCAATTAATTCCCAACTTAGAAGAGCCATCATTATTGTTATGGATAACGCTCCATGCCATAGTGTTCTTTTAGAAAAGCAACCTTCTACTAATTCGACAAAAAATGAGATTGTGTCATGGTTGACAACAAACAACATTAAGTTTGATACAAAACTTACAAAACCTGAATTGCTACAAATTGCAAAAATGAATAGAAAAGGAAACGTGTATAAAATTGATGAGTTACTACGAGAACATGGTCATGAAGTGCTGAGACTACCGCCATATCATTGTGAATTCAACGCTATTGAATTAATTTGGGCAAATTGCAAGTCATATTACAATAAATATATTGGAAAATATGGTTATTCAGATAGTTCTGTTATAAATATGTGGAAAGAGGCACTGGAACAATGCGATCAACAAATTTGGGAAAAATGTGTTAGGCATACTCATGAAGATTTTATTTTTCATTGTTGAACCGTATGGGTGGGACGGCCCAATAATAATGGTTGCCAGCCATAACCCTAAAGGGGCAATTTTGATTTGCAAAGTTTTTACTGAGGTAGTTGTTATTAATACTAACTCTTATGCAAGGAAATTTGCGGAATAACCTCATAAAACTCTGGAATACTAACAGTTTTTTCAAACTATCTACGACCTGCGTGCCATTTAATGTATTGATGTATTGCGTTTGTATATGAATGATGACGCATGGGAAAAGATTCACCGAACCAACTGTATGGCTTATGGCGCTCTGAAGTTGAAAGACTACAATCTGTCAGAAATTTAGGTGCTAACAATTATTCACAGGCTGCAAGTCTTTTGCATGATAAATATAGAGATTTCTCTACCGGAGCTGGTGCAGTACCATGGCAAGAGAGAATGATTGGTATATAATAAAATGGAAAAATAAATAACATAAACAAAGATGTACCTAACTAAACAAAATATATTATAAATAACTTACCATATTGTTTGTTGTTTTTCTATTGGTGGTCACATTCTTCAGAAAATAATCTGCTCTTCCAAACCAAATAAGCTTCGGCTTATATATATCGTCTGTGCCGGATCCACTTTTTTTAGACTTTAAAACCTTATCCAATTCTCGCCGATAAACAGTTTTAATTGACTTTAATTTAGTTTCAAGTATTGCCAAGTTGGTGTCTTCAAATCCTTCAATTTCTTTCAATTCCCTTTAAAGATTGTCAAAAGCACTTCCTCTCTTTAACTGATTTATCTAATTTTTATTCCGAATATCCCACAATACCTCATATTGTTCATAAATATTTAAAAATGCAATTATTTGGTAACTGTTCCACTTCATGATGCTAAAAATGTCTTTAAACTTGCCGTAACAAACTGTTTACACATAGAAACTAACAAGACTTGACAGGAAAGCCGGCCATTAAACTAGCCGGGTCTTCAACTTTACTTGCTACTTGCTGACAAGTACAAATTCATGCTTTCTTTCGATCTACACATAGTAAGTTTAGTGGCGGCAAGTACTTTCCGCCAGTAAACTTTCCAAGTGTAAATGAGCATTAATGCATTTTATTTCCACTTGATTAATTTTTATCTATTTAATTTATAACAACTTAGTAGGTAGTATAAGTAAATAATATATATTTATATACACAGCATTTTACAGTGAAGTCACTAGTTTTTTTTACTATCATTTATTTTTCGAGCTCTAGTAGCTCCATTCTCATTCCATGTTCCTTTTTCAAATAATAGCTTCGTTCTTCAGCATCTCTGTCTTGATGCTGCAAATTATGTTGATGCTGTTCCTTCATATGGGTAATTATGTTCCCCTTGGAAACACTTTTGCTGCATTCCAGCTAAAGCAATTTTAGAATAGGTCCATTCTTCTAATCTATAACCTAAGGAATTCCTACCAACTGCTCTCTTAGGACGTTCTTCATTTTCTTTATTTTTGGTACAAGATTCATTTTTGGGAGCTTGTAACATGGCTGGTGTATATTTAGCCCAAGTTCCTTCTTCCTGATGACCCTTGCTACTTGTTGGTGTGGCGTTTTGCAGAGATATAAATAAATAAATTCAAAGAAATTGAATATTCTATTCTTGAAAATGATGTGGTTTTTGCAAAACAATTAACCACAAACAGTATGAATCATTTTCTCAAAATATTTCTTTGAAACTCTTTCGATTAGTTGTTTTGCAAATCCCAAACTGAATTTGACCATAATAAGGACGGTTATCTTTGAGAGTGCAGTCTGAATTCAGATACCTGAGTGTTGGTATAACCTCAGTTCCTGCCTTCAATTTTACAAGAGTAAGGAAAGTTTTGAATTATCATTGACATTACCCAAATATGGGCACTTGATTTCTATAAGTCTGATTGGCTTTCCATCCTCAAATGCTATTCCACCAGGAGAATAAGCCAACCATGGATATTTTTGGCATTTAATAATTCCGATTTTTTTAGTTTAAAAATTAGGATTCATGTTTTGGAATGCTTCAAGTGCAAAAGATTCCATTTTCAGATCCATATCTCATTTCTTTTGGAATTAATGATTTGGGGTTGAAAAAGCCACCCAACATTTTTGTCCAGTCCTGCTCTTTGAAGGTATAGATTGAATAACAAGTAGATCATGGAAAATTAACATAATTACTGGGAGTGAATCAGTAGCAGCTAGATGAATAGTGAATACAAGTTGTTTATATACAGATGTAATCTTGTAGGCATCATTCAATACCTGTTATTATATTCTTGCGCCTTCCTTTCCATTCCAATGTTCCTTGCTGGCAGCACATGCTTTCTAAAACATCTTCATTCTTGAATGATTCCAACACCATATAACAACAATCTAATAGGGATGGAATAGTTATAGTCAAATTGTCTATAAATGGGGAATCTTTGGAATTGTTGAAAAATCAATGGTATATGTGAAGGCATTTCTTTGATCACTTTGAGTTTCTTGAAATTTTTTCTTGGCCATTGTCTGTAACAATCAGATTCAAATAACTATGATATATTTAAATTGTTTATTAATAGTATAGAGGTGAAAGTTTACATACGCAATGCAAAGGAACAATTTGGGAGTGCTGAAGAGGCCAACTGAAACATTTCTTCAACTTATTCCTTTGAAAACGATCTTTTTCTAGCCAACATATATGATGGCCTGAAACATTGAGATTTGTTCAGTGGCAGTGGCAAATATTTATCTGTTCCTTTGGTTTTCTGAAACAAAAACACAAGCACAGAAAAAGGAAACCTTAGGTAAAAAAGGTTACAGAAACCTTATAAATTACAATGGGCACGATAAGCCATCAAATGAATCAGTCATAATATCACCTTGAGCAATGCAGAATTGTTGCTGCTACATGTTTGCAAGATTCTGAAGTGCCTGCCTTACATCTGCAAGTAAATGTCTTTAATCTTGCAATCTGAAATAACTGAAAATATTCCATTGATTTCATGGGGATCACTTTTCACTGCACTAGTTTGCAAACAGTTTGATCTGATCATCCATTTTTTGTCCACTTTTTCTCTGACTCCACACACAATAACATGGTTCGCTGCCAGAACAGCTTCACCTTCTAACGATGCATCTGCTGTTTGGAGAAGCAGGTGAATAATCAATAATTGAGGGCAATGACGAAAACATCATTGGATATCTTGGAAAAATATCTATGAAAAATAGATAACAGATAATCCTGTACGAAAAGATAAAAAAACTTGCTCAACCACAATAAACTCATAAGTTATTTACACTTGGCGTCAAAAACATACCCAGTTGGTGAGGGGTATTTCGCGAGTATCTCTTGAATCAAGTCCATCTGGAATTTTGCTAGTGGAATATACTTTTTGGTTTTTTTTCCTCCTTATATAAGACGTGCGAATTCAAAAGGACCAAATCCAAAAAATGAAAGAATAACTTTTTGTACCATTTTGTTGTACGACGTATACACTCGACTGAATGAAGAAGCATGTCAGTTTTATCGACAGCACCCATAAATTTATTATAATGACCTATACATTCTGGTTTCATGATTTGACGGACATTGGAACGGTCAACTTTTCCTGTTGGCGCGGTACTGTAATCGTAAGCAGTAGTTAACATGTAAACCTCCCTTTTGTCGCAATATTTTACTGCTAATAGCTTGTCAGATGTCGACCTAAACGTAAATTCCCCCCTTTTCAATTTCTCTGCCATTTCAGGCATGCCTTTCCTGTTCTCTTTAACCGTCCCGCAAGCATTCGTTGAACGAGAATATAACCATAAGAAAAGATCTGGGCTGGTGTACCAATTGTCAATATACAAACAATGCCCTGCATCTAAATAAGGTTGTAGTCTAAGAGCTGGCTACAGAAAAAACAATGTATAAGTGTCGTTACATACTATAAGAAAAACACCCGGCCCGGGTCTTTAACGGTCCGAGTGTTTTTCGTATGAATTTTACACACCGCATACCTGTTTATCCGATTTCTCTCGATCCGGAGACCTCACCACATCATTTTCAGTATCAGTGCAGTATTCAGTGTTCTTTAGAATGGACAGACGTGAGAAAATGATTATTATTTCTTTATTAAGACATCGTCGCAAAACAAAAAAATTGAGAACTGTTTGGGTTCATCCAATAGTTGCACAACGGTATATTGTTGGTACATTTCAGACACTATTTTCCCAGCTAAGGGAAGATAATGTGAAATTTTTCAATTACTTTCGAATGTCTATTTCTACTTTTGATGAACTACTAAAGTACCTAGAACCTCATATCCAGAAAGAAAATACCCACTTAAGAAATTGTATTCCACCAATAGAAATGTTGGCAGTAACATTAAGGTAAGTTGGGAAGTTTCATTAATTATTACTAAAAAATAAGCTTTATTATTGAGTTAATAACAACAACTGTATTAAAAATCCATATCCAAGAATGAAGAAAGTGAGGAGGGTGTACCTGCTTCTGTTGAAAGAGGTGTTGACGTTTGACGAGTATACTCTTCTTGGTAATGTGTTGTTGCTGCAGTTAACATATTGGACTGTGTCTGTGTATTATTAAAAGCCGTAGCTTGACTGTTGTCTTGTGTCCCAGGTATAAAATGTTGCTGAGGTAGAGGGTGCGCTGGAGGATATGGATTGTGTAGCGTAGTTCTGTAGAGAGGCGTTTGTTGGTTGACAGCCGGCAGATGAGGATTTCCCGATTTAATGTTTTTTACCAACTGTAAAATTCCCATCTGAAAGTCAATAGTTTGGGAGTCATTGAAACCTTGAATAGAAGGTAGGACGCCTTTAAAAAAGAGTAAGTGCCGGTCTTGCGGCTGATCTGACTCCAAGCTTTTCAGCATTCGCAATTCAAACTCGTCCATTCTACGCTTTTTGTTTGCACCTTGGGTTACTCTGTGAGCACCATCACGACGTTTGGTAGTTGTTTTTTCTGGTGCTACTTCTGTTGCAGGGGTGCCAGTAGCTTGGTTCGTATTTTGTTGTGAATCGTTTTCACTTTCGTGTTGTTCTTCGCCTTCATTTGGAATATTAGATTCTGTTGGTCTGTGGGTCGGAATTTTCTCCAGAAACTTTAATTGTTCAGAATAAATATACTTTCTTATTTTTGATGCTCCTGCTCCTGATTTTTTTACGTCGTTTACCCTCTTTTTCCACTTCATCCATTGGTCTCGAATATTTGTCCAACGTTTCAAAACCAATGTACCTGCAATAAGAGAATCGTGTAAAATTTGTGTGACTTCAAGGTGAACATAGTGAACAAGTCAAAGGACCCCGCGCTTTTTAGTAGGAAAATGACCCTTGATGAAATTTTATAAATTTTTGATATGTTGTAATTATCAGTTTGAAAATAAAAATTCCAACAAAATTATCCATTTTAAAGATTAACAATTCGCATATCGTGTGTGTGTGTGAACATATCAATAATTTAGAAAATTTCACCAAGGGCCATTTTCCTACTAAAACTATAATCAATTACAGTTACCTACTTTCTTTTTCAGGTACCTCGGTAGTGGATGTTATTTCACAGATCTAAATTACAGTTATCGAATGGGAATATCTACAATAGCGAACATTGTGCGAGAAGTTTGTAATATTATTTGGTTAAAGTTAACCGACGAATTTTTGCCTAAACTTAATAGCGAACTATTACAAAATGTAGCCGAATGTTTTGAAGAAAGAGCAAATTTTCCACATTGTATAGGAGCCGTTGACGGCAAGCATATCCGAATGATTAAACCAATTGGTAGTGGGTCCATGTTCTTTAATTATAAAAGCTATTTTTCGGTAGTGCTGATGGCTGTTGCTGATAGCAACTATCGATTTATTTATGTTGACGTTGGTGCATACGGAAGTGAATGTGACTCAACGGTTTTTAAAGAAAGTTATTTGTGGAAAAACATTCAGACTCAAAAACTACAGTTACCAAATCCTAGGCCCCTCTATGGTTCATTAAATCCAGACATACCTTACTTTTTTATCGGAGATGAAGGTTTCGCCTTGAGTACTCATTTACTTAGACCATTTGCAGGGAAAGACTTAAATTATAAAAAAAAAATTTTCAACTACCGCCTCTGTCGAGCAAGAAGGTATGTGGAATGCACATTCGGAATACTGGCAAATAAGTGGAGAATTTTTCATCGTCCTCTTAATGTCCATACAGACTTAGCGGTTAATATTGTTAAAGCATGTGTCGTCCTTCACAATTTTGTAAGGGAAAAGGACGGTTATAACTTTGAGGACACCGTTTCAACCGATGGTTTTCATGATATACCTACACATCAAATCAGTCATGGTCAAAAAGCTGGGACTGGCATACGAAACGTTTTAGCTGACTATTTTGTAACAGATGAAGGCTCTGTGTCGTGGCAAAACTCAAAAATTTAGATTAATAAATTGCATAATATTACTATAGATACTTATTTCACAATAATAATAAAATTTATAAATCTTATATGAGCTTCAATAACTTGTAGTGGATATATAAAACAAAATAATAATATAATATAGCCAAATGTACTCACCAAATTCTTTGCGCTCCACGGCATCTAATTGGTCGAAGTTTCCATCCAGTTTGATGCAGATCTCTCTCCAAGCATCTCTTGTTTTATTCCTGTCTTTATATTCCTCCGAACTTTTGTTCCAAATTACAGGAAAATCTTCTACCAAACTTATTAGCACGTCTATGTCAATTTCCCGTTCGGACGTCATAGTGTAGTACAACCCAGATGCTCTCGGATCACTGCGTTCGAGTACTACAGGAACAGTGTGTAGTGATATATTTACCCCAATGCCCCACTTTAGTCTCGGTACGGTGAAATGCCCGGTCCGAGACTCGGACGAAGCAGCAGGGATCCGATAGGTATTCGGTCTCGGCCCGGGCGTTACTCCGTTTCTTGTATAGTGTGAAAAGACTAATATGTTTAAATGCCCTGGTACGATTTATACGAAAAACACTCGAACCGTTAAAGACCCGGGCCGGGTGTTTTTCTTATAGTATGTAACGACACTAAGGTACATGATATTTGACTAGCTGGATAAGTTCGATTAAAGTTCTCAAACACTAAGCACCCAGTCTGTCTGCGTGGTTAGGAAGATTAACCCTAGAGTGCTTACTTAAAATATGCACCTTTATATGCTTACATGGGGTTACCGGTAACCCCCTTACCAAAAAAAAATCGTAATTGACATTATAAATAAAAAAAAATTGCAGTTTTCGAACAAAAAACTTTTATTTCAAACATATTTCTACTCTATGGTTGTTACAAATTGGTTTTGAACATTTTCCACAGGCAGTTTTGGTTTTTCGGACATTTGTTCTTGCACACAAAAAACACCGCTTCTGTTTTAAAAGTTTTCTTGGAGGTTGTCCTTCAGGTGCAGTCTTATTTTTCACATCAAGTATGTTTCTAATGGATGATGCTAAATCACCGGGCAACACGAAGATCCCGAATTTCTTAAAAACATATGGTTTTCAGACGAGAGTCACGTTCATCTTAGCGGCTATATTAATCGACAAACAACCAGATTCCTTGGATTTGAACGTCCTGATGTCATTGTAGAGAAACCACTCCACAGTCTTCGAGTTACCGTTTGGTGCGCGGTATCTGGTCATGGAATGATTGGTCCTTATTTCGTTGAAGATGATAATCAGAATCCACTTACTGTCAACCAAGAGCGTTATAGAGAGAAAATTATTATACCTTTTGTGAGAGATCTAAATAACTTTTGCCGTGCACGAAATCTACAGTTTCGCACATAATGGTTCCAACAAGATGGTGCAACTAGCCATACAGCTGTGCGCACATTAGACTTACTTCGTCAGCATTTCGATAATAGAATAATTTCTCGGGGAACAGACTTTGAATATCCTACTCATTCACCTGATCTGACGCATACATTTGGGGCATAATGAAGGACAAAATATTTCACTCGGAAAATCCGCCGGCGAATATTGCCGAACTACGGGAAAGAATACAAAATATTTTTCGGCAGTTACATCAACCACTTTTTATAAATATGTTTATTGACTTACAAAATCGATATGAAGCTTGTTTGCGTCGAAATGGTGAACATTTTCAACACTTAGATTACAGAAATTAAAAATTAATTTTGTAGCAGAACGACCACTATTGGGTTATGCAACCTATCTACATCACCGCATTCAGCCCACCGTATGAGCCTCCGCCTCTACGGGTAAGAGGGCGCTACTTAAATTGCCCGTAAGCCACCGACAGTGATGTAACTTCGTCCTATACATAGTGGTGCGGTGAAACAACGAGTAGCGATACACCACGGATTACATCTATGGTTATTAATTTCGAATAGTGTTTTATACATTGTGTTTTAAGTTGTAATGTTTTATCTTTTGTTTTCAATAAATTATAAAAATATTACTACAATTTTTATTTTTATTTTCGGTACTGTTTATTTTGGCGGATACTGTATAATATGACCAGCCGCAGACAAACAATAAATAAACTTACTAAATATCGGGCGCCCGCACTAGAGGCACGACCAGTTAAAGTCCGGAAAATAGGACAGCCGCAGCGAAAAGGTTAAACTGTACATAATAAAAAAACATAACAAAATCCACTAAAATATTTGTTTATTGTACATAGGACTGTTATTATATCTTTAAGTCAAATTATCACAGTTACATTTAATAGTATATTCTTCAACGAGTGCAGAATGATGGCTATTATTCACACGGATGAAGTTTACAAAACGAGGGAGCGCAGCGAGTGAGTTTTGGAATCATCCAAGTGAATAATAGCCATTCTACACAAGTAAAAGACTATACTTTCTCTACGACTAAAAAGAAAAAACTTCCAGTGAGGATCGAACCTCGATCGTTTGCGCCATAGTCAACCACCACTAGGCTATAGAGCACATTCATAAAAATGTAAAGATTAAATATATATACGTAACTCATATTTTCAATCGAAACCCTTACATTTATAAATGAAATTAATTCCAGGAGGCGTACATATTCACTATCGCTACTGTTCTCCATTTTTTTCTCTTATAATACGTAAAGTTATGATTTTATAAGTATTTTGACGTTTCAAACGACGCGCTGTCAGAAGCGATTTGCGTTCTTAGGTATTTGACGTTTGAAGGAGACAATTTGAATAATTCATTTTAATTCATTTTAGCGTGAATTCTGATAACAATAGAATGTGATTGGCTAACGAGAGTGAATTCTTTTTATTATTCACTGGTGTGAAGAATTTATATCATTATGCAGCTAAATATGTAAAAATAATGTGTGCGTTATTATTTAGTCGTGGAGAAAAAATTATCACCAATAGTTCCTTTTATTAAACAAAAATATTCTAATATCACTCAAAAGTGTACGTTAAATTAAGTTCAATTCTTATTCTATAATCTATTTGCTTAAACTAGTTAAAATGAACATTTTATTCTAACTATCCAATATCACATAAAATTGCACATATTTTAAAATTATTGACAAAAACAACGAATATTTCAATAAAAAGGAGTTAGAAACTGGATCCCCCATTTCCATGAAGATAGGAATGGGTCTGGAACAAAAAAAAAATTTAACGCAGTACACTAAGTCACAAAGAAAAAAGAATTATTTTTGTTTGCTAGTCCTCTTATCATCATTATAATATTTTTTAATTAATAAGGGGACGGAAACTTTTATGAGCTGAGAAAATACGTATAATTCATGTTCTTGACAGGTGAACCAATCAAAATTAATAGGACCTTTTGAAAAGAGTCCAATTTTCTCAATAATATTTTCTACATGACCTAAAATTTGCAAAATATGGTATACAATGTCACCGTTGAAAGAAATTCAATGACTTCCCTACATAACTACATAAATCAGGCGTGTTTTATCATCATTTTCTATGAAGGAAGTAAAACTATGGTGAGCATCTAAAATATCTCTCTGCAAATTAGCATTGCATTCTTCACAATTGAGGAGTGTAGTTCCATAGCCCGCCTAATCCATAATGTCTGATACGTCAGAAATCGGAAGAAATGGTCTGTTACAAACGAAATCACTACAATAAACTGCAAATGTTATCATTTACAATCGGTTACACATAGGAAGCTGGGATGATGAGGAAAAATAATTTCGTCTAAAACTTAAAAAAAAATATTTTTTTTATTTTAGAAAAAAATAGTTTTGGAAAAACATTGTGGATAAGACTTTGTTTGTAAATAAATAATCTTTCAAAACTCAACATTATTGTTGTTATAGAACTTATTTATTCATTTTCTGGTAAAAACAATAATCATGTAAAACTGAACTAAAATAGTATTCTTTTTTCAAACTTTCTATTGCATTATATTCTGATATCAATATCATCATCTTCAAAAACTTCTTCATTGTTTTCTGCTTCTGCGTGTCTATTGCTTTTAAATAAAATTCCAGCTCTTGAATTTGTCGCCAGTTTTCACCAAAATGTTTTTTTTTTAAAGATTATCGCAGTCTTTTAGTTTTTTCACATTCACGGTGTAACCAATGAGTATTACCTCAGGATTTATGCTGTTCAAGCTTTTTTTTTCTTTTTTCAGTATGGACTTAGATGCGCCACTGTCGCTATTGTAAGCGACCCCACCTTTTACCAATATTTTACCCTGTGGCGATTTTTTTATTGAAATACGTTTGGAAGGGGCAAATTTGAAATGCCATTCACCAGGTGGCTTTATGACATCAGCTATTGCTCCTTTCCATTCCATAACTTCAACATTTCTTCTTAAATTGAACACTGTCCCAAATTCACCAAAAATCTATTCATATTCTTCTGGTTTGATTATAGTATCCAATTTTCTCACCCTCTCTTCTATTCGGCCAAAAACCCTATCAGAGGGAATATAGGAAGGTCCAGGTACTGGGAATACTACTATTACCTCTTTAATGTAATTTGGCGATTCTAATTTAAGCCATTTAGAAAGCATTCCAATCATCGTTACGTTTTTGTTTCTCCACATCCGTCAGCAAAAGGTTTTATTGTATTATAATCTTCTAAGCTGGTATTATTCAGTCGATGATGAACAGCCGAAGCAATTTGATGGATCCTTTTGCCAATTCAGTCTCCAACCATGTTTAAATAAAAACAGTATCTTTATTTTGGGGTGAACCTGAATGTCCTTAGCAAACTGTAAAGTTGTAACAATTGAGTTGACTACTATAATAAGTCGCTTGATCTGGAATTCGAGGTAGAACCATGTTTTTTTGGCAATCGAACGAAAATTTCAAAACTCTTTCTTCATCAGATTTTGAAAATCTGAAAAAAGATTTACATTTTAAAGTATGAAGTCGCAATTGCATCATTATGCGATTCTTCTCATGAACAGGACTTCCTTTGACTGTCTCGTTCAACTCAATGCATTTTGAACATGCATCTGAGGCAGGCATGCCAAAACCAATATTATAGTCTTTTACAAAGATGTGCCGAAAATAGTGATATTTAACTTTTAAGTTATCAGGTGATTTTGCATTATACATTGTCCACATTTTCTTCACAGACAAGTCGCTAGTTAAATATTGCCACGACTATAATGGGAATCAACAGCTTTAAAACTTTCTATAAAACTTCAAACTTTCTAGACGTGTATTTTCTGCTACGTGTATCGCCACCCCAGTTTTCTTAGGCACCACAGCCAGTTTCCAAATGCTTCTTCACAATTCACTGTACCATGTCCTTCGAGACACCCATATGGTTACGTATGGTTACTTGTTTCCGAAAACTGCCTTCCTTTACTCGTCTGGCTCTTTTTGGTTTCTCCGCTGCCGTATAACGCAAAAAAAATTATCTTGGATAATCTTAACTCGTTCATTATAAAATGCTTGATGAAACTTTCGTATATCTTGTAAACTTAAATGTTGACACCTATATAGTGGGCCTGTGTGTTTTTGGCATGATTCTGGCATAGTTGGAGGATTTTTTGACGTGTATCTAAGGAATGAAAAAAATGAAACATGAAGAGTTGGAATTCAAACTAACCTCAAACAAGTTACTTACCTGGCATTTTTAATAATATTTTTTTTCCACACTGATTTGTCCGTTCCTTTATTTCTCGGAGCTTCACAAATGTTTTTACCACTATCCATTGCTTTACATTCAAGAATATTTTGGAAGAAAGTAAAGAAAGTTATAATAACAATTTCGTCTACCCACAACTGCATACAATATAAAATCACGGGTGTATCCCCATAAGGAAAAGACCATTGGATAAGACGCCGTTTGAAAACAAAAGCAATTTAGCACGTACGTACTCACGTAACATAGGCGCGCTTTGGAATTAAACGTCAATTGGATAAGGTGAGTTTTGGAACTACATTCAATAATAGCACACACAAATAAGCGGGAATAGGCAAGTTGTGGTAAAACTTCTCGGTTACAAATAACAGCAGATATACTAGAGATTTTGTTTCTGTAACTGGCGGTATTTTTAAATTTTTTGGATTGGGCGAGTTTTGGAACTACACTAATCAATTGAAAGTTTTAATTTTTTTAACAACAAAACCAGAAACATAGTTTATTGCCCGAGTATCAAAATTTGAATCATTCAATTCTGAATCTAAAAACGAGAATTCAATATTTTCCAATTTATTAAGTGTATTAGAGTTTGATTGTGGTTAATTATGAAAATTTAAAAAAGAATTTAGGTTATCTAATGAAGAACAGTCATCTGCTTCACTATTTAAAATTGATGTTTTTAAAGCAGATATAAATTGGTAACAATTTGGAGAGGTATTGGCAGCACCATACTGCCAAATTGCCCCTAACATATTTTCAACCGGGTCCTGATTTAGAGAACGAGTTCTAATAAATTTGAATCCTAATTTCCAACATTCTCTTGTTAACAATTTGACACCAATAATAGTAGTTAACCAAGAGGTTTTAAAAGGCATTTGGGTTTTCATAGCCTTCCCATTTTTTGGTAAAAACTGCCAAGATTTTATTTTTGGCAACATAGAATTCTAAAAAAGTGGATGGTTTGAATTTTTTGAAACACACTGTCTAAGTGCCTTCCAGCATCAGAGGTTGGTTTCCTACCAGTAAAACTGTCAATGTCCTCAATAAATTCAGCAGTATAGATAGCCTTAAATGGTAATTTACAAGGAACAATTGAGCTTTCAAAAATATATATTTCTTATATTGATACAAAAATTCGGATTGTCAGTTAATTTTTTTTTATTTTGCTTTGGTGCTACTTTCTTGTTAGCTGATTCACTATCTGAATCATAGGGAGAATTCACTGATTTGGTGACTTTAGGCTTTGGCACTGATTTGTCAATGAGTTTTATCCAAGATATTAAGTAAATCTCGGCCCGATCATACTTATTCTCGGATATACGGGAGACTGCTGCTTTTATATTGCAGTTGTCAGCTATTGGTAGTTTTTTTGAGTTTTTCCAGGATAGAAGATCCAGAATCTTGGATAGTTAGAATGTAAGACAGGATCTTATCTACATCCTCGCTCAGGTTTAACCTTGAAGACAAGTCTTGGTACATCTTCAGTCCCTTCATCTTTAATTCCTCCGCGTAATCGTCCTCAATTTGGGAATCATCACCCTTTTCGGACTCTTTACGCACTACATTAGGGGGTTTTGATGTCCCTGGACATGGGTTGCTTAGTGTCCCCATGTTGATGTCTTCGATATCTTTCATAATTTTTTCGACACGATCTACAATTTCTTGGCTTTAGACAATAATCTGTCCAATCTGGCTGTCTGCCCCTTCAGGATATCTTTCTGCTCCTGGCAGTTATTGGTGTAGTCTCGGACCTTCTCGATTGTCGAATCTAACGTATTGTCAAAGGCGTCTTTCCAGCTTCGAGATAGTTTCTCAATGGAGCTTTCTACTATTTTCTGTATTGAGGACATCTCCTGTTCAAGAGTCTCACGGTAGATCTCTTGATTGTTAAGATTATGCAGGACAAACATGTCCTTTATGAAAATTACCAATTGGTTTGGTATGTGCGGATCCTTAAGATCTATCAACGCTTGTGCTCGATTCTTGGCCACCTCCTCAAAGCTACCGAGTATATGGCTCAAATTACCTATCTGGGCTCGTTCTCTTCTATCATTGTTACTTGAAGCCGGAGGTGGGCTGCTTGATGGCCCAGGACCTTGGAAATCAACATCTGCGTCTATATCCGGAAGGTCTGATATCAACTCTTCCATGTTTGGGTTAGTGCAAACACATTCCTCTACCTTACACAATTCGCAGGCTTGATTCGTAGACATTTTACCCTTGTTGCTATTCTTGCTAGATCTTACAACTTTCAATGCTCGCTGGGAAATATCTACCCTCGTTTTTGATAAATCCTTGGGATTGCCGAATCTTTCTCCTCTCAGGTTGTAGCGTTTGAGAAAATCGTCTTGTAATTTACAAAATTTACGGTATATTTTGTTTAAACCAGACATACATAGCAGCCATAGTGTGGCTCATTATTTTTGCAGCAGCTGAAACTTTCATTTTCATTTTACTATTTCTACGAAGATCAATTTTGTGCAAAGCCTGAAATTTTTTTGTTTTATCAATATGGTGGTTTAACTTTGCACATTTGTGGTTATCAAAATAAATATCATAATTAAATGAAGCATTTCTTGTACATTTCAAAATATGAGGAGGGTCATATAAAGTTATTATTGTCTTTCCATTTACAAAAAAATAAGGACCAGGGTTTTCAATTGTCCAATGTCTACTCAATTGTCTCAGAGCTGCTCGATTTGTATTCCCTGGATCACAAAGAGTTGCCATTACATTTGATCCTACATTTTGTAGTGCTGAAATTACCTCTACAAAAATCAATTTCAAATCTTCAGTTTTAACCTGATCCTTAGTAAAATGATAAGCAACTGGCTGCTTCCATGCTTTATGCAATCCGTTAATTACAAACACCAATGCATGATTGGCAGGATGTAACTTTCTGCCTAAATTGCTACCAAGATCTAAAAATCCTACAACTTTGTCGCTAGCTACATCCAAAGTCAATTGTTTTTTTACAGCAATTTCATGGAACAACAAGAAACAATTTTTATCAATTGTCTTCATTTTCACAACCCTTTCTTTAAGCCTATCAAAAATTGCTTTATTAATTCCAGTTTCAAATGGCACTGATCTTAGAAGTGACTGTAGAGTAGATTTACTGGGCAAAGCTATAAAACGTTTTAAAAAATTATATGCTCTTGGTCCCTTTTTTAAATTGCCAATGAGAGGGCCTTATATGTTACTGACCATGAAAGTTTATTTATTTTGCAGTTAGCAGTACTACTTTTAAAAAAATCCATGCCTGCTGGATCTAATTTTGGAATAACTTTGATTGAGACAATTTAACAGATTTTTTAATTTTGTTGTTACTACTGATAAGTACCTATCTTAATTCACAAATTTTATTTTTCTGATCTTTATAAATACAATACATTTTCTTCTTCCTAAGTGGTAAATTACTGACTTCAGTTTCATTTATTTTACTTAAAATGCCAGATTCCAAACAGAGTTTCTTGAATACATGTTTAAAAAGAGTTTCATTGCGACTATCATTATTGTCAGAAAAATTAGGCTTTCGTTTCACAGGCGATACGGTTGTATTAATATTATGTCCAACTACTATTGGTGATGACAAACCTAAGGGTTGGGAAAGTAAAGCAAATTTATTAAGTCTCTTGCGTAATAAACTGGTAAATGCATTATCATCAAAATGGTCTTCACACAACCTTTGATCTTTGGATGTGGAAGGAAGTTCTAAAATCTTGTACCATCGTTCCCTTTGATTAGTATCAGAAGGAAATTTAAAAAATGTTTTGTTTTTAATTTCCAAATTGTGAATTGGCGAAAAATATTTACTATTGCAATGCACAACGATGACGAATTATACCTGGTGACATTTTAAAGGTTCAATTATTTTTATTTCCTTTGTTAAAACTAAAATCCCAAATAAAGTTAAAACTAAACTAATTCTAACCAAATCCTACTCATCCTTGCCGCGCCATTAGCAATTTTAATTTTTGACACTTTGACTTTGACAAACAGAAGCCAGGTTCACATCAACCAATGTATGATTTATTTTGTATATTTTCATTTTTAATGACTTAAACGTTGATATACTAGGATTGTAACCCTCCGTATGGGTAGTTACGTATTGCCGGGTAGGTGTGTACAGTCAGAGACAGGATAACAATGTAAAATAAAAGTTTATTCTTAAATATACTATATACAGTCACTATTTACAAAAAGGTATGTGGGTTTAACGGCTGATTTGAAATGAAGGATTCTGTTCCTGGGATTTCGTCGTTGGCGACGTCTTCTGTTTGTGAAACTACGACCAGGGAGTGTCTATCAGTTCGTGTAGTTAACGCAACGGAATATTCCTAAGTCAATACCTTAGGGACGGGAAAATCGGAAGAGGGCGAAAGTCAATACAATTGCATTCATCAAGATAACGCAAGTTATCTCGAGAATTTTTTGGACTTTCGAAAGGAAGTCAAATGGCATTGGAGGTTTTGGCAATGTTATAGGGGCTGTTTCCTCGGGTTTTGAGGCTGGAGTTTGTCTTTTTGGACATTTAGGGTGGTATGTGGGGTGATCACCGCCACAGTTGGTACAGGAAGGCTTGTTGAGTTTGTCACATTTATCGGATTTGTGGTCGTGACTACCACAGTGAGGGCAGGTGTAAGCTTGGCTTTACATTCTGTTGTAGAATGGCCCAGTTTTGTACATCGAGTACAATATTTTGGGACAGGTGGAAGTGGATTTGCGTTGGAAGTTCCGCAACGATGGTTTAATCCAGAGGTCGAGAACTATCGATAGTTTTTTCTGAACCATCGATAGTTTTCGAAAGTCTGCAAGACTGGTAATTTCAAATAATTTACGAGTACCTACAGGTTATATGTAATGTTATGCTAACTTTATTTGAAAAAATTTAAAATAATAAAACATTTTCATTTAAAAAAGCATCATTGAGAGACATTTATTCGAATGAACTTTGATTATCAATAAATTAATTTTTTTTTCGGGCTGAGATGGAAAACTTATGTTCAAATGGGTCCTAACCAGAACCCAGACAGTGTTAGACACATCCCCAAGGGAATGCCTACCAATCAAACCCACCTCAAGGTCGCCGTTACTCCCGACTCGGAATCACTACCCTAGCATACTTCGAGGCGGTCCCTCACACACTCTTCGTGATCTACTCCCTTCTATCACTCCTACCTCTCACATGTCTTCTCTTTCACAATCATGCTCTCCACTAGATTCATCTGTAACACCCTCCATCTATCCTCTACATATTTTCTTCCGGGTCCGGTAAGGTTCGCGACCCTCGGAATTTTGCAACGATTTTTTTTTAATAGAAAGCCCTATAGCTATAGAACGTTTTAATAAAAAAAAATTCTTGGATTACTCACTTTTGAAAGAGAAAATCGCAATTGAAAGTACCAAAAATCCGCCATTTTTTCGTCGACGTCGCGCGCGAATTGTGAAACGTCGACCCGGCGCGCTTTCTTGTGGAATACAAATTATTAGATACTTTTTCGAGAAGGGGAAGGGGATAAACAGGTAAGTCCCCTTCCCCTTTCTTTATCTTTTCACCTCAAATTGACTGACTTCATGGGATTTCTACTAGAGCAAAAAATCATATTCAACACATACCGCTTTCCGACCAACTGACACAGATCAAAGTGTAACTATAATATCATTAAATACGAAGCAAGATAATAAGGAAAAAATTGTTAACCCAACTTATATAGATCAAATAAAACTCAACAATGTACTAAAATAGAAATGATAACGCGCCGAAGCTTCATTAGTACCTGACCTATTTTTTTTTGTGGTGGGGGAAATCTTCTAAAGACCTTGGGAAGGAGTCCCAAGTTGCAGGATTCGACCAACTATGTTTTCATCCTCAACCCCTAATGGGCCAAGGACAGATCACTCGAAGGAGCCATAGTCGATCGCCTACTTGCTAAAACCTACCACCAATCTGTCTGTGTGAATTCGGTCCACCTAACCTAACCTAACCTATCCTAATAATAAAATGTTTGAACGAATATTTAAACTAACCTAATCTAACCTAACTAAATGTCAACTATAAACTACACAGGATAACGCTCCGTAATTTGTTCAACGATATTAGAAAATCGTGCACTAGCAGTGGGACCGAACACTTCCCACCACATAAACTGGTCCACATACTCCGATACAAATTTTGAGGACATCACCCCGAGACGCCTCAAATACTGTTTAAGGCACGACCAGTGGCCTTCGATATGGTTCGTGCACACTCCCGTTACCGGATCAACAAAGTTTCTGGAGTGGTTAACCTCCTTATGAATATAAGGAGATACACCTCCCAGATTCTTAAGGCCACTGTAACCTCTCCAACAGTCCGTCCATATCTCACTACCCGGCAATACGTGACAGGAAATTATTGATTCCAAAGTAGTGGCTGTTCGGTTTGGCACGAAAACTACATAGCCACGTTTATCAGTGACATCGTAGATACCAAGCACCCACTGCTCTGGAATCAAGCGCCTTGGTCAGCACGGACTCATCGATTTGCACGATGTGACCGTCTCCACCTGAAAAATGCAAACAAATTGAAGTAGCTAGGTAACCCTACAAGAAATTAAAACTAACCAAATTTAACTAACAGAAATCTAAAAAGTGGTGTAGTTAAAAAAAATCCAAATTTACTGAAATAAATCAGATCTAATCTGAATTGATTATTTTCCGTTAGTAGCTACAGTGATATACATACCAAATAAAAATAGATCGTTCCTCTCGATCAACTTCCACGAACATATGTCTATAAAATAGCGGTAGTACTGCACAACAACTGTCTTGCTACAACCAACTGACATAGCACTGGACCCCGACCGAATTTCACACACCCACTGCCATAGCAAATATAAAATTGTACGTATTGGCACTTTACAGTTTTCAAAAAAAGTTCCCTTCACCACACTAATCCTAATCTTACACTTAGTACAACAAAAAATATGTCCCAAAATACCAGTCCTCCGTTTTTGCAACGAAAATAGTCTTCGACACCGTACAGCAGGACATCTTACATCCCGCGGTAACAAATGTACAATCTGGAGTCGATTCAACAATTCCTCATCATTTAAACTAATGAGAGAATTTAGTTGAAATACGTTCTCGACTTCCATTTTGACTACCTACTGTCAAAATACTATCATTTGTTTTTAACTTGCGACTATTAACTCAACCAATCCTATCTCAATAATAATAACAATTTTATCATGGACCAAAATGAATGAAAATCCATCTAGAAATAACAAAGGCGTCTTTACGCGCATTGTCGTTAAAGGGAAAGAATTAATTTATTGAATATTTAAAAATTTCGCGGCGTGTCCACGTTAATTAGGCGCATGCGCAAATCGGTGCAACTGCAACGAGAGGATCTTGCCTACGAACCTTTCAAAACAAATCGATAATGTATAAAAATCGGCAAACTGTGGTTTATTAGTGATTCCATCATAAATGAGTGATAATTGTTAGAATCAAGAAAAGTGATTAGACAATAAGCTTTCTACGAAGAAATAGCAAGGTAAGAATAGAAAAAATAACCTCTATCATATTAAACTAAAATTCGTGATAAAAGAAAAAGACTAGTCCAGCAGTTAGTTTGTTATAATCTCTTTTATTTAATGTATAAAACAAATATAAGATAAACACTACATTCTAAGGATGTTTATCATTTAAATTTTCATGAAAATGCAAATAATTTTCTTATTGTTATATATATTCATGTGATCTATTACAATGCATTATTAATTCAGCTGAAAGAAAATAAACACCATTTGACAACGCCGTTAGGAAGTATCACCTGATCCTAATTTGTGAACCTATGATATCTAGACATAAGCTCTGACATAAGATTATAGTGTGTAATTTTATAAGCTTAAGTGTCAAACGAAAATATTTATGCTTACGAATATTTCTAAAAATTGGCAAAATTTAAGTATTTTCTTCCGGTTTTTTGTGTGAAACAGACTGACATTTAGTTCAAGATAATAACCTTTACAGTTTAAAGTGAAAATATTTATCGTGAAATAGCATGAATTAGTGTTGGAAAAGTACAATTTTTTGGACTAAAATCGTGATTTTTGAAGTAATTACTGGATGATCCAGCGAAATTTTTGTTCTAATCTGCTTAATTAAAGGTAAGCTTTCAAAGAAATCAAAAATTAACCTAAAATTCCGAGGGTCGCGAAGTCTACCGGAACCTTTCTTCCTGCTTTCTCCTTCCTCCTACTTGCTCAGTCTCGTCCCCTCTGAGGGGTCCAGGGAGTACCTCCCATTCTTTCCGTATCCGTCTACATCTACTCCCTTCCGTCCCCGAATACAATCTGCCTCCCCTGGCTTGTGTCCCCATATACCCTACAAAGGAATGCTTGCCGACAGTCTCTGGACATGCACACGCTCTTACATAGCCAGCAGTCACCAATCTTCTCCACTCTCCTTGTCTTACATCCCGCTACCTGGTGACCCTTCACTCCACATCCAAAACATCTGCCCTCCTCTCTCCCCTCTATAATATTCACCCTATTTAGGTCCAGCTTAATCTTCCGTTTAGCTAGTAAAGCTTCCGCTTTCTCACATTCCATCATCACCACCGCCATTTTCATGCCGTTCCTCTCTCTCACCACTTTCATCATCCTTGTCCCTTCCCCATTCAACTCTTCCATTTTCTTCCTCACCACTTAATCTTCACTCCACGGATCTATCCCCACCATCCTAATGGTTTTTGTTGTCCTTCCCGCTTCCACCGCTATAGCTCCTGTTACCCTCTCCACATCTCTCAGAATTCCTCTGACCTCAAACCCTTTCTTTGCCTCTATTATCACCTCCCTGTTCCTTGAGACTCCTAAGTCTATCTACCACTTTTCTTCTATCTCTCTCAAACCCCTCTTAATTCTTCCTATCTCCTCCTGATTGACTTCTCCAATATCCTTTAGGATTACCGCCTCATTCCTTACCTCCTTTTCCTTTTCCCTATCTGTATAAATTGCCACCCTAGTCCCATCTGCTCTCAACCACGCGATCATCTTCCTCAGCACCTCCATCTCCACATGCTCAAGCCTGTGTAGCCCAACGCTGACCTTGCTCCCCACCTCCTCAAACAGTCGACTCATCATATCAAACACCTTCTCATCCCTACAATCACCCTCTATCCGACAGATCAATTCTTCCGCGTTCACCCTTGTACCTTTTCTTTCCGTAGTGCGTACCTTCTCAACCCACTCCATTTCCTCTCCTTTTTAAACTAGCATCGGGTACCATATTCTGTATCCCCTTCTCCATTCCACTGTCTTCCTTAGTCACCCATACCACTTTTATCTTTTTATCCCCTAACATTGGATTTCCCACCTTCACCTCCATTCCCTTCCTCTTTTCATTCTCAAAGTCCTTATCTCTAATCTCCTTCCATCCAACCCAGTCTCTTTCCCACTCCTCCCATCGTGTTTGCATTCTCTCCTTCCTACCTTCCCCTCTCCTCAACCTCTTTAATTCACTGACCCGCTCCTCAGCCACTGACTTCTGCTCTCCCAGCCCTTTCACCCTCTTCTCCAGTCGCCTTACCATCTCCTTCAATCTCTCCACACTCTCCATCTCTTCCCCTTTCCCACTCTTCACTTTCTCCCTTCCTTTCTCCTTCTGTTTCCTCTTCTGCTCCTTATCTTCCAAAGGCGATACCTCCTTCCTTTTCACCCCAGTATCGCTGCACTGACTTGTCTCTCCCGCCTTATCAGGTGTTCGTTTCACCAGCTTCGATTTCCCAAAAATTCCATTTCCTCCTTTCTCTTCCTCCACTGCTTCCTGTTCCGCTTTTCTTGCACACTCCATACTACATCCCACGAGTAGCTAGGGAATTGAATGTCTACCACCACAGAGCCCCGCTTGTGGTAGTAAGGCTATGTACTCCGGGAGGTCACCAGGTATCCCGGAGGCACCGTTACTGACTGACTTTCGCGCAGTCATACATCCATTGTCACGGTTGCTAACAACGTAGATCACGGATTGTTTTATCGAGGTTTACTCCTCTAGGCTTTTTGTCACGGTTGCCTCCGGACGCAGTGACCTCCGCTGCCTACAATCACACAACATAGCTGCCTTCCCTATGCCGCTGGTTTTTTTTTATCGAGGTTTACTACTTTATTCCCTTTGATCCGCGAGCAACTATTCGGGTTCCCATACTGGAGCCTTATTTATTGCTTATCTCGAGGGTTGGTCGGTCATGAGGCCCTTACAGCTCGAAGAGCACGAGTCACTTGACCACCCACTTCCTCTGGAGACACCCTATCAGCCATTGGGACGCGCCATGTCGGGAGAGTACGGAGACTTGTATAAGAGATTAGGGGTGAATCACTTCCAGCCTCTCTCATCCAACCCTCCGAAGCACGGTATAAATAAAATACATACATGTGAGAGAGGGTCAAGTTTCTTGAATGCAATCCACTATCATTCCCAAACTAACAACCTAAACCCAAGGGCGCTAACAACGGTTGCATGCGGCTGGTAAACTGATGAAAGCATAAGTGGAGCTCAACTGCCCAATCGAAGCGTAAACGTAGGAACACACGTATAAATAGGAATTCATCCACCCTTGAAAACTTTCAAAGTCTATAATATGTTCATGTAACACGCTAATTTCGGAACAATGCTCGAGTAAAAGTAAACACCTATAAATCCACGCGACTGATTGATTCTCACAGTCCAATCCCTGAGCAAAATATTTTGCAGTTCCTAAACTTGAATGCGACCTACGTTCATTATTCTGTTCCTAACAACTCTCATCAATTGACGTTCAAGCCTCACTATGCAAAGCATTCTATCTGAATAACCATCCTACGCCGACACTGTATAAGCATGCCTGTAGTCAAATATTCTGCCACACATCTTCTGTTCACATGCACGCAGGTCCTCAACTGTATTTAAATGAATGCCCCGACCCAAGATGTGAATCGTAACTTTTTGGAATGCTGACCCCACTTTAATTATACATACCATACTGCATCCGTTTGCGACGTTCTGCGCACAAGTGAGACGTATTTGAAAAGTTTAACCCCAAGGTTAATTTGTCTTGTGCCCACAATCTCGTCTCATTACTAGTTAATAAAAAGTTATCTGATCGATGTACAACCAACTGTAACTTTCTTAAAATTTGGTAATGCGGCAAAGAAATACCCGAATACCTTTTACCAAACATTAACCATTTAAGCTCTTCCTTAGTTTTTGGTGCGCCAAGTTGGTGAGTCACAACCTCCCAATGCTTGTCAGTTTTCGGAAATAGAAGTCTCCTCGATAGACGTACCAATTTTGAGAACCAACTTAATTCGTAACTAGTTAACTCTCTTTCTGAAAATAACGAATAATTTCTTCCGAACGGTATCTTTCCCTTTACAATCTTATTATGTCTTGATAAACCCATTAGCTCGTCTGCAATGTCAATGCCTTTATGGTGCACCACAATGTATAAATGATTATCTAGATCATAAGTCCTGACCGTCAGTCCCACTGTATCACGCTTGATCACGGCTAGGGTCGACAGTGTTCTCATCAATTGTATAGCCGAAAGCAGTCATGTTGTCGCACTCGTATGTATTTTTTAAAACCCATTTCCTGTACTTGTATTGGATTACCTTTTTTTGGCGGTGCGGATTATTGATACATATTGATCTGGAACATAGACAGGTCCAGATTTTTTTGATCTTCTTATTGCCCTTTCGATAACGATATGAACGGCATCACCCTAACCACAATGTTGACATTTACAATTCTTTGGGATGTTTCAATGATTTCTACCAATTTTATTGCCCTGTAGGCAACATGTCGTTTCCAGTGGTAGTGCAGACCTTGAGACATAAATACCAGCGCTTTATTTGCCGGTTTTAATGTCTTTTCTCCATATCCACTAATTATGTCAGCATGGGAATCATATTGTAGATGTTCCTTAATGTCCATTTCATCAAAAAATATGACACAAACTCTATGGGACATAGTTTTCAAGGAAACATCTATATGCTCTAGCACAGTGTTTTTCAATCTGTGGGTCGCGAAGCCTTACTCGGGGGGTCGCCGACTGAAAGAAAAAGGCAAGGTTCTAACATTACAATAAAAAGACAATTTTAGTGAGAAGAATGGGCTTGTTTATTTTTCAAAAGTTTATCAAATCGTGGTGTTATTTTTGAAACGTTAATAATCAAATCATTTTCCAATTGCAGTCTATTTCTCTTTTTAGTTTTAATGTCTACCATTGCAGAAAATGTCAGTTCACATAAGTATGAAGTGGCGAATTGCACTAATAATTTTATAGCTACCCTTGCCAGCTCTGGATATTCGTGTTTTCTTTTCATCCAAAATACGTCGACACTTTGCGAATAAAATTCCATTTTAAGCATGCCATCAGCAGCTAAATCTAGAAGTGATTCTTTCATGTTTGTGGTGACATCAGCCAGATCTATTGACCTCTCTTCTAAAAAGATCTGCCAAAAATGCTAATTTCAAAAGCCAAATAGGGTCACAAAAACGATTAGCATATTCAGATTTTGCATCTCGTAAGAACATTAACAATTCAGCTCTCAGTTCTAGAACTCTTGTCAATACCTTTCCTTTGGATAGCCACCTGACCTCTGTGTGATAAAGGAGATTTTGATGAATGGAGCCCATATCTTCACAAACGATTCTGAATAGCCGGGTTTGCAAGGCTTTACCTTTGATAGAATTCACAATTTTTATTACCTCCTTGAGCACGTCATTTAAATCAGAAGGTACTACCTTAGCAGCTAGAGCCTGTCGATGAAGAAAACAGTGTGTCCAGGATATGTTTGGCATTATCGATTTTAATTTCGCAACGAGTCCGCTATTTTTGCCAGTCATAGCTTTAGCGCCATCGCTACAAATAGCGATACATTTTTTCCAATCAATATCGTAGTCGCAAGTGCTTTCTAAAAACATATCGTACAAACACTTGCAGGAAGTGCTTTGCAAAATAAGATTTCTTCCATGATACTCTCGTCTGTTTCAAAGCGCACAAATACTACAAACTGAGCACAATCTGAAACATCTGTAGATTCGTCAAACTGCAAAGCAAAATGTTGGCTGTTCTTTAATTTTTCGACTACTTGTTCTTGAATATCATTGGCCATATCGTTTATTCTGCGTGAAATACTATTATCAGAAAGTGGTATGTTTTTTAACTTGTTTGCCTCCTGCTTATTTGCCTCCTGCTTACTGACCATAATTTCAACCATATCAAGAGCTGCTGGCAAAATAAGATTTTCGGCAATTGTATGTGGTTTCCCTGCTTTGGCAACTCGATACGCGACTTTGTAGCTAGCTAATAATGCTGACTCATTGATACTGGATGTCTGAAAATAAACCAAACAATATAAAAGTGAATAGTCAATAAAAATTAAGCACGCGGAACCCTTGCACACCAAAATTAAGTATGATAAAAAATCATTAAACATCAACAATTAGAATAGACTCGACTTGAGCTTATCGCTTAAGGGCATTGAGGGTCTTAACAACACTCTGTCACAGAATATATATCCGACCAGAATACAAGCTTCATAGAAGCGACTCGCTGTAGGTACACTCACACATAGCGCGTTACTCATGTGACTGTGGAGACTAGGAAAACACTATTTGATTACCTGAATCATAGTATCAGCTTTCAACTTTCGTTCAAAAAAATCCAACGGCTTATCAGCTTCTTTTTGATGCTTGGTTGTGAGATGCCGCATAAGCTTTGACGGTTTCATACTCTCACGTGATAAAACATCGCCGCAAACTACACATTGAGGTTTATTATTTATGACTGTGAACCCGTATTTCAAATAACTGTCATCGTAATGTCTATTTTTTTTCGGGTTTGATTCACCACCACCGCTATGTACACTCGTACCATATGTTGAAGGCTGCGATCTCTTTAGAAACTTATCCATTTTACAAACACGCGGAGCGAGCGAAAAACAAAAGAATGACGTCCGTACTTATCGTTGACTGCGCCTAACTGAGTGAGATGAGAGTTGAAGCAAAAGAACATTGCGGGCGGCAAGTGGCGCGCGCGCCGGGGCGCTTTCTGTCGCCGCAACAACAACAATTCGGTGTGGCAACGTCGCCGTCGCAGTTTGACTCGCGCGAGTTGGCATCCAAATTAAATCGCGCGTAGCTTTAACAACTTACCTCGTCCTTACTTTCAATACTCTCGCAGCTTCTTGCAGAGTAGACCTGAATAATTGATAAAGGTACCAAAATAGAAAAAAAAATCATTAACGTAAGTAGTCTTCTAATTAAATTTTATTAGTTCTTAGTCTTTCTATGACACAAGTGATTCGCCAGAATTTTTCAACTTGTAAAGGGGTCGCGAAATCAGAAAGATTGAAAAACACTGCTTTAGCATATGAAGGTTGATACCAATTTCAAACGGTACTTGCTTCAATAAATTCAAATAAAGTTTTTTTTTGGATGACATGGGAACAATTTTGCTTAACAAATTGTAACAGCGTGGACATTTCTTGAGAACTGACAAAGCCAAAACTTCACCATCGATTGTCCAACGTCTTTCTTTTGGTTGTTTTTTGTTGCATCTATTTTTGATATTAGAAATTTTGCTGTCTTTGATTACATATCTTTAACCCTTTCCGCTCGGCGGCTAATCCAAAAATATGTCTCTAAAACATAACCAGTGTAACGAGGGTGATTAATTATTATACCTCGCCACTGATACTGAGTTTTTAAGTTTTAACAAATTAAGTTATAGATTTGACTAGCTCAAAATTGTAGTGTTGTTCTATTCAAATCGGTAGAGTGGGTCATGGGGAGAGAGCCAGAAATAAAAGACTTCCAGGGCTCTTTATATTCCTCACACTGAACAGCTTATTAACCCCACTTATCAATGCATATTTACAAATAATGTGGCCCCATGTAGTACTACACGGTGTACAAAGTGCTATAGATATAAAATGATTCTAAATGATAGTTGGAAAATAAACAAAGTATAAGTTAATTTTGCACGTATGTTGAAGGCAACCAGAATTTACGATGAGTCGTGAATCTCACTGATAGTCTGCAAGCAAATAGAAACAAAATGGAAAGCTCTTACTTCTTACTACTCCAGGAGCGCTATTCTGTACGCGGCATTGACAGTCGTCGGTATCGGTATTCTAAAGGTGCGTATAGACTTGCGCGCCGCGCGTTCGTTGCTCGTGCATGTTTTTTGGTAACGATCCATTTTGAAAACGTTCCACGATCCATAGTAAACCGACGAACACGATTTGTGCAGGTCGATAATTTTAAATATGTCTCGCTCTCGTGATAAAACTTACGCCGTTGCTGTTTCAGTTATGAGTGGTGCTTTCCTGTTAATGGTAAGTCTATCCAAAAAGAAAAGGAAACAACGACGGTGGTGGTACACTAACCTGTTTAAAAAAAGGAATGGTACCGAGCTTATGATGGACTTGAAGTCCCAAGAAATAAGTGGTCAATATAAGAATTTTACTCGGATGTCACCTTCTGACTTTGAGAATCTATTGCAAAAGATTGGTCCTCATATTTCAAAAGAAGATACCTATTTCCGCACTGCGATTTCTGCTCAAGACAGGTAAGTTTTAATATTTGTTTTCACAATTTGTTTAATTTATTTATAACTCGCTGTTTATTTTTCTGTATAGTTTTTTTTTTAATTTTGATTGATTTGTAAATCATTCCAGGTTAGCAGTCACACTTCGATTTCTTGCCACCGGAGATTCATATACTAGTCTGCAGTATACGTTCAGGATTTCCAAGCAGTCTATTGGATATATAGTACCACAAGTCTGCGCAGCAATTGTTAATGAACTGCAGGGATATGTTAAGGTAACTAATATAACGAACAATTTAATTATTTTTGAACCGTTTTATTTGTTCAATACATACACATATTACAATATACAATGTGTCAACACCATGCTACCCTATTCATTACCATTAAGAGATTTACACAAAATCTGCAAAGTGTTCTGACATGATCGATTCTGATGGAGATGGTTGACTGGAGACATTTGCCGGCGAATTAAATGGCGATTCCATAGCAGTCGGTACTCTATTCAGAGGTTGCAAAACATATTGTTGCGATGACGCTGCGGGTGGTACACTCGGAAGTTCATTTTCCGCGGGATTTTGGGAGAAGTTAGAATTCTGAAAACTTGTAGCAGCCCAATTATAATACCCTCTATCTGCTTTCATGAGTATTTCAAAAACAGCATGCTGCACAGCGGTCTGTGTTTCGCACGAATATTTTTTCACTTTTGTAGATACATATGTGAAAAACGCATCGATTTCGTTGGGTTTAACCGGTTCTGTATCTAACTTCTCTGCAGCATTTTTCAAAATGTTAAAAGCACTGCTCACCATTGCTGAATTAGCATCATCAGCTCCCTTTGCTCGCTTACTCGGTCTGTTAGTAAATGATATATTCAGATATATCATCATTTTCCTACAAATAAAGTGTATTAATTATTTCTGTTTCAGCTACCCACGACCGCTAAAGCTTGGAGAGAAGTAAGCAATATATTTGAAACCCGTTGGAACCTGCCACATTGTGTCGGCTCCCTTGATGGAAAACATGTTGTTTGGCAAGCTCCAATGAACTCGGGTACAGAGTTTTTTAACTAAAAAACCACCTTCAGCATTGTGCTTTTTGCATTAGTAGATGGGAATTACAACTTTATGTTTGCCGACGTGGGATGCCAAGGAAGAATTTCTGATGGCGGAGTTTTTCAAGGGAGCAAGTTGCATAGTATGCTAACAGGAAACACATTGGAACTTCCACTACCGGAAAAACTACAGTGATGACAGTGCTTTTATTACATAATTATCTAAGAAAACATTCTCCAAATGTATATACTCCACCTGGCACATTGGATCATGAAGTGAATGGAGTTGTAATTGAAGGGTCATGGAGGATTCAAGGAGCAGATAATATGACGTCTATGTTACCAGTGAGACATGTCCCCCGAAGATCAACCAATTACTCTCAGAAAATAAGGGACGAAATAGCCGATTATTGTATGAATGAAGGATTTTTAGAGTGGCAGCACAAATATGCTTAAGAATCTCTATATTTCCTTACCGTCATAAGCCGCTTCCTTGGTACATCCCTGTCGTCAAGAAATTTGAAAGCATCGTACGCGAACTACCTGCTGACATAAATCTCATCTCTTCCTGCAACAATAAAATACACACTGTATGAAAACAATGTTATTATAAAAAAAGTAGTAGGTACTTACGGCTTATAAAAATAAAACTCACCTTTTCCTGTACCCTGGCTATTCTTTATTTTAGATTTTTCTCGCCGGTATGAAGAGAGCAAGGAAATAATTTTTTTTTTACATTGCTCCTTTGGTACATCCATTACGGCTGCAATGTCCCTCCAGGCATCCTCCTTAAGGGGTTTTTTAAAATGTTCTTTGTGCTGCGGGTCCCACAGAAGAGATTTCTCGCGGTACGAATCAATCAACTTAATAACTTTCTCATCACTCCACTCCATTTTGATTAAACTGCTAACAAAAATATCAAAGCGGTCGCACTGCCGTCCAAATCTGTACTGCGAACCAACAAAGGGTTCGTCGAAAAAACCGACTTGAGGTGGATCGTGATGCGCCGTGTGCGCGCAGTTCGCGCGCAACTCAAAAACCTCGTACTAATCTGAGCGCACGTGGAGCGCACAAGGCGCGCGCGCGGCGCAGCGCGAGTATGTGTACGTACCTTAACAACAGCCATCGGTTGCGCTGCCGACGGGGCTAATATAACGCTATTCTGTATGCCACTGCTTTCGACGCTCGGAATTGCAACCAAAAATTATCGGCATAGAAGTGACGTCACTCGATTCGGTACATGTGGCCAATGAGCGATGTGGGAAACTGTCAAATTTGTAAACAAACAAAAGTTCACGTTGAAGATTAGAGGTTAGCTGGGTAAATTATTCCTCAGGATATAGCCCAAAAAATGAAGAAGAAGATTAAAGGTTATATTTTGGTTTCGTTGGAAAGTAGGGTTATATAATTAGATAGTGATAGTGACATATTTTTTATCTGTTAGCATAAACGATACAATTCATGTTTATATTAACATTAACAACTTCAAAAACTCGAAATTAAGAGTCAACTAGCATTGAAGAATTGATCTGGCGTTAACATATATCTCTTTTTTTTTAAGTTTCAAAGATAGGATAAGAACAGATATTAATTATTTTAAAGGAGTTTCTTGTTCTATCAAAACTCAGCGTTATAATACCGCTCAGAGGGATCATTTGATTCAGTACATTCAAATTTTACTGAAGGGAAATTTTGTGTAAAAGATGGGAATGACTTATAAAACACTAGATTAGACACTATACACAATATAGTTACTCTTCAAATATTAAAAAGTCACTTAAATAATCCCCAATTCCAGCCAAACATGAACAAATAATGAAAATTTCCTTTCAACGGAAATCGATAACGGTTACCGTGGGGCTCATTAGATCACGGTAGACATACCGATTCTCATCGACTCGAATTCGCGATATCGGTCGGTGAAAAGGTATACAGAATGCCGCACTTGCGACTTACCGACGGCTGTCGATAACTGAGTCTTACCGATACCGATTTCTCTCCGAAATGAGTTACAGAATAGCGCTCCTGGTGGAGCTCTACCTCTACGGCAGGTGGTATGATGTATTTGTGAAAGTAGTAGATGTTATAACCCAGTCATATTAGGGCTTTCACCTTTCACGGAATGAAAGATAATAAGCTGCAAATTGGTATAAAAATTTTTTTTTTGACATTCTAAATGTTGTCTCAAAAGTCACAATCGTTATCGTGTCCGCGTCTCAAGATATTCAAGGTCAAAAGGTCACAAAAATCGGTTTTTCGCGAATATCTGGCTTCCTATCGG
>CAJUYI010001289.1:43633-59500 GCA_910591695.1 Galerucella pusilla
TTGAACGCCTTCAAGAACCCATCCGTAGTTAAATCGCTGACTAACTCTAGGTGCATTGCCTTGGACGCAAAACAGACAAATATACATAAATAAACCTTAATTGATTTAGTGTTTCTTAAGTAACTATTTTTTATGGTATATGGTCCGGCATAGTCGACTCCGCATGTTAAAAATGGTTTTGAAGGTTTTACTCGTGAGGGAGGTAAGTCGCCCATTTTTTGATGAGTAATCGATGGAGTTACGCGGAAACATATAACGCATTTTCTTAACAAACCTCTTACTGTTCGTCTACCGCTTAGAGGCCAAAACCTTTGACGGATTATGGATAGTAATGTTTGAGGACCTGCATGTAGATTTTTGAAATGTTCATGACGGACAAGGATGTTTGTAAAATTGTGTTTGGAAGGAATTATCATAGGATGTTTGTTCTCAAAATCTAGATCTGAATTTTTTAGACGTCCTCCTACTCGCAGGATATCGAATTCGTCCAAAAACGGATCTAAAGATATCAATTTACTATTTCGCGGTATTAAATTAGACTTCTTCAACGAATTAATCTCTTGTTGAAACTCTTCACGCTGGACAATTTTAACGACAGTTTGAATCGCGTTATCTAATTCGCTTACCGAGATATTACCGGAGATTCTCAGTTCCTTGGAAGTTTGAAGACAGTTTGATTTGAATCGAAGTAGGTAAGCAACCACATGTATGAGTTTATTGTATGAAGAGTATTTCGTTATTAATTGATTTTTAGTAGTGGTGCTGGATAACGTAATGATCGTTGATTTAGTTTCAGGCAAATCGTTTTCGCATAATGTTGAATTTAAAATAGGCCAATTCTCTTCATTATGATATAAGAAGTCTGGTCCGTTAAACCACATGGGTAATTCCTTTAGATCATTTGGATTGGTTCCACGAGATACGCAATCGGCGGGGTTTAAATTGGTTGGAACGTATCGCCACTGGAATGGCTCAGAGAGATTTTGTATTTTACTTACGCGATTAGCAACAAACGTTTTAAGACGGCTTGGATCCGAGCGAATCCACGCTAGAGCAATTGTTGAATCGCACCAAAAATAAACCTGGTGGTTTCTCTTGATTGCATTTATAACGGCTTGAGCCAGCTGGGCAGCTAAAAGAGCTCCACACAGTTCTAAACGTGGAAGGGATATTGTTTTTAGTGGGGCTACACGAGATTTTGAGCAGGTTAATTTAACCATGATTTGACCTATTGAATTTATGGATCGAAAATAAACGCTTCCTCCGTAAGCGGATTGAGAGGCGTCAGAGAATACATGGATCTCTACTTGAATTGCATGCTTTATGAGAACGTGTCTGGGAACTTCTATGTCATTTAGGAAATTGATCTGATTGTAGAATTGTATCCAAGAACTTAGAAAATCGCTGGGAATTGGCTCATCCCAATTTGTTTTCAACTGCCATAGGCGTTGCATAAATAATTTGGCCTTAGTAATTACAGGACTGATTAATCCGAGAGGGTCAAATATTTGGCTTATAATGGATAGTATTGTGCGTTTGGTAAACATGACATGGTTATTATTATTTGTAACATATTTCAACACATCGTTTGAAGAATCCCATCTTGTACCCAACGTCTTTGAATTTTGGTTATCCTTGATTTCATATTGTATGCTGGATTCGGTTCCTTTATCTTGCAGATCGCTTAGAATGCTCTCATCGTTGGATGACCATTGTCTCAGATGGAACCCTGCTGAACTTAAGATTTCCTTGACGGTTGTTATTAGTAGAGTGGCTGATTCGACATCGTTAGTACCTGAAAGCCAGTCGTCCATATAAAAGTCCTGTAAAATTGATTGGGAAGCTTCAGGAAACGACGACGTGTTATCGAGAGCTAGCTGTTTGAGACATCTAGTAGCCAGGAATGATGCTGGGCTGGTCCCATATGTAACTGTATTTAATTTATAGAAGCGAAGAGGATCTGAAGGTTTCGAACGCCACACTATCTGTTGATAAATTTGATCCTGTTCGTGCATTTTCACGCAACGATACATTTTCGCAATGTCCGCCGTGAATACTATTTCATGGGTCCGAAACCGAAGAAGAATGGAGAATATTGATTCTTGAATACAGGGACCTATTTTAAGAACGTCGTTGAGTGAGAGATTTGTTGATGATTTCGCACTTGCGTCGAATACAACACGCAATTTGGTTGTTGCAGAGGACTCTTTAATCACACAGTGGTGTGGAAGAAAGTAGTTTGATGTTTGTTTGGAGACTTCAGAGGATGAGATTTCTGACATGTGCTCCATTTGTAGGTATTCGTCCATGAACTGAGAGTATTTATCATGTAAAACTACGTTTTTGGACATTTTGGTTTCTAGAGATGAAAATCGTTGAATAGCCATCTGCTGGGATTCACCTAAATCCTTGCAGTTGTCTTGAAAGGGTAATCGTACTATGAAATTGCCAGATTTGTCACGTTGGAAAGAAGATTTGAAATGTTCTTCAGTTTCAATCTCTTCACGTGAATGAATTAAGTCCGTGGAGTGACAATCCTCGAGCAGCCAAAATTTTTCGATTTGGTTTTCAATATTGGAAGTTTTGGATAGATTACAAAAAATGCCATTTTGTGCTAAAGAGAACTTGCATGGACCTGCGACTATCCAGCCCAGTTTAGTGTTTTGCAAAATAGGTCGATTATCACCGAACCCAATCTGACCAGCTAGTAATAGGTTATAAAACACTCCTGCGCCTAGAAGAATGTCGATTTCGTTTGATATGTTAAATGTGGAATCTGCTAACCTTACATCTGCTGGAACCTTTAAAAAGGACGGATCAAAACTGGTTTGAGGTGTGCTTCCTGTGATTTGATTAGTGATTAGAAAATTGAGATTGGTTTGGAAGGTTGAAGTAGAAGATTTAATTTTAGCCCTTGTCATAAGAGAAATGTCAAATGATTGCCCACTAATACCAATAACGTGAGTGTTGACCTTGAAGGATTTGAGACCTAACCGCTTAAATAAATTGTTGGTGATGAAGTTTGACTGAGAGCCTCCATCCAATAAAGCTCTACAGACAATGGGTTTGTTTTCACTATCAAAAATCTTAACTAGAGCTGTTGATAAGATCACAAACGTGTTGTCATGATCTTGTGAGTTTGTGGCACTATTAGTGTTTTGTGAACAAGATATTATAGTCGTATCAAGATTTGTAGTGCTTGAATTGGATTTGGTTTCGTTTGAGACTTGAACTATATTTGAATTATCTGAGCGAGCCGTGCGTTGGCTATCGTCAGTGTAGTCGTTGCTCGATGGATATGTATTTGAAGTTGATTGATCGTTGATCCTAGAGGTTTGTTTAGGTAAGTGCAGTAAAGAATTGTGTTTGTTTTGACATATACGACACGTACCTGATTTACAATCTTGACTGGTATGCCCAGAACGCAAACAATTCGTACAAGCTTTCAGTTTTCGGATTTCTTGTATCCTAGAGGGTACCGGCAAATTTTGGAATAGTTTACAGAAATATATAAGGTGTTTACCACTCTTGCAGAAGATGCAAGGTTTATTGACTGAAACATTTGACTGTACTGTGGTTACAGCAACCTTGCGATTATTGACCGATTGATAAGTCTGAACGTTGGGTTTATTGCTTATTGATTCGAGAACCTGGCATCTTTCTGTTAAAAAACTGATAAACATGTCAATTTGCGGAGATATGATGTCCTTGGTTTTGACTTCCCATTCCCGTTTTGTGTTTATATCTAATTTAGAGAGTAATAAATGTATTAAAATTGTACCCCATGACTCCACAGGTTCATTTAAGTTTTTAAGAGCTCGATAGTGTTTTTGAAAGTTATCCAAAAATGACCGTAACGAATTGAACGAGTCTTTATTGATGTTGGGTAAATCAAAAATTTGTTTTGTATGATTTTTAATAATGAGCTTTTTGTTTTGATATCGATCCTGTAGTAAGCTCCACGCCACCGTGTAATTTGAATCGGTAATTTCCAATGACTCAATGACGTGACATGCTTCGTTTTTCAGAGAAGCCTGTAAGTAATAATATTTTTGAACGTTTGATAGGCTGGGATTATTGTGAATTAATGCCGTAAAGGAGTCTGAAAATGTTGACCATTTATCATAAGAACCATCGAATTCTGGTAGGCTTAGAGGAGGAAGTTTAACATTAAACGTTTGTCCTGCTGCCGAAGGCTGTGCACCTGGGTTTGTGTTTTGTGGCATATTCATTTGAATTTGGCAACGTTGAAATTCATCTATAATTTGTTTGGCTTTCGAAGCGTGTTCATAAAACTCGTCTTCAAACGTGGTTCTCTCCTCACCTTGCGATTCCTCACCATCATACATTTCTAACTCGGATTGCACTGAATTAAATTCATCAAATGTAATTTCGATTTTCTGAAGTCGCGTCGCGATTTCTTGGAATTTTGTGCGGTTGTTTGGTTCATTTATAAATTTTTTAAACCGTGTTAATTGTGCTTTTAATTGACCACGACGAGCAATCAATCTCGTAACAGTTCCTTGTTCGTCGCCGTTATCAGACATTGTTTATAGTAAAATTAAATTATAGAAACTATTGTTAAACCCTGTATATTTCCAAAAATGAAATTAAGTAAATATGTATATATGTATAAATGAATAACAAAGGTAGGAATGCGAGCAAAAAATGTAAACAAACCGACCGTCGCCGTCGCCCCAGACCTTCCTTTGTAATATACCGCAGTTATGTTACCCGATATTGTGATTCGGATTTGCAAAATGATATTTATATTGTAACTGACTATTTTAGTGGACTTGATAATTTGGTAGGAAATAGAATTTTGATTTGTAACGAAACTAATTAAATAATTATAACTAACTATTATTGCTAAGAATTGAAATTGAGAGTTCAGTTGAAGGCAATAATAAATTTATTGTGACTTGGAATAATTTGTATTTAAGGAGTAAATTGGTAAATTGGAATAGACTCACCGAGTATTCACAACTTCTTTTTTGATTGTTGATTTCGATGTTCTGACGAACTGCGTGATTTTATTGTTTTTTGTTGATCTGAATATCTTGCTGCGAAGGACCAATTTTGATGATTCTTGTGATGTTTATCACGTTGACAAACTGTTCACTCGATTTTATACTTATGCTGGTTCAATTGATTTTTTGAATGATACAAGCTAATAGACTAAACATTTATTTAACGTTTACAAATATGTGGTACTTGTTACCACTGAGACCTTCAACCTCATTCTGCCGAACAATACTGGCAGTACATATGAGGACCCTTGTGTATGCGGCGTTGCCACGTAGATACAAATATACGAAATATAGAGACAATGTAAAAATAGAGTACTATCAAATAACGAGATTTCACAATAGCATTCAATATATTTCGACTCCAAACCCTGCTAGTCCACAGTAGCTGTCGTCAGCTGTTTTTTTGGTCCCAGCGAGATACCTGAAGGACCTGCAGTCTTCTCCGACGACATCTTAATTGCAACTTAATCGCCAAAACAACACACTGCTTCGGCTTGGTAACTGCATTTGCAGGGTTGCCGGATCTCGCAAATAATCGACGGTGTCGGCCATATGCGTCAACCGCCTGAGCGGTTTGTATGCAGTGAACGCAAGAGTTGCGAGTCCAGTGTTGCCAGGTATTACAACCTCTCATACGCCAATGTTGACATTAAAATGCGCCACCTATGGTTTCAGATAGCGCTCTATTCTAATTTTTAATCTATGATTCTATTTCATACAACGTGACCACATTTTACGCTAGAAACTAGCGTCACGCGTAAAAACTACTGCGGTAAATATCCGCTATTAATTGCTTTTGTGTGCCAAAAATTATTTTACCAATGCTAATGCAGATTTTTTATTAGATCTTAAAGAATTATAGATACAAATTGCTTTCAAAACAAATAACTGTAAAAATTATTGTTATATCTACCTATCTAGTCTCACTAGATATGTTACTATACCAGTTATTATTAAATTTTAAAATTTTTCCTGTTTTCCCCACATGGTCCGTTTTATTTTCATCTGGAAGCAGCAGAATTATAGCAGAATTCCTCCAAATGAAACAATCTTGATTCGCATTAACATTTAAAATTAATGAAGAGGTATCGCAAATAATTTGTACATTTTTTGAATGGCACCTCTTCCTGTTGAAATATAAATGTTCGTCCTCAGTAGGCTGTAGAATGGCTACATGGGTGCCATCGATACAGCCTATAGTTCCAGGAAATTGAAAGTCTTGCATAAATTGGACTTTTTTCACTTTCCTTTTCTGCTGGAGTCCTTGGAAGTTTTAAGCAGCAAGGAGCTATAGCATCCATAGCCATACAAACCTCTGATAGAGCACTACTGAGGGTTTGCTGCGCCATAGAAACATGCAACTCATTTCCAATACCCCTTTGGTATGACCCATGTGCAAAGAACCGAAGAGCTCCCATAACTCTCGTTGTAATGTTTATCTTCGTAAATCGATGTCCATCCTGCATATGAGGAGTCACTTTGGTAGTTTCTTCGTTAGTCTCATTCTTTTTGTTACTTTCTTCGTTTGTCTTATTTTCTTTGTTACTTTCTTCCATATTCGGGTTTAGATCGTTGCCGTGATGATTTTCTAATGCTAATGATATTTTATACTTTTATTTTTGTATTAACTTTGTCTATGTCGTAATGTATCTGTAATTATGTTAATTCCTCACTTGATATTTTGTACCGAACCCTTGTGAAAAGATTTATCTTAGACACAATAAAACTATGTATCTATCAATCTATCTATGATTTTCTAATGCTTCATTTCTCAGACCGACTTCTCTATTTGATGGAAAATGATTGAGAATCGATTGTATTGAGGATATAGTGAATGTAGGTTTCATCGTTTTATCATTAAAAAATATATCATCGATTATTTAGAAATATTCTCACTTTATACATGATTCTCATGTTTTATTTTTTTTTATCTTCATTATCTTTATAAGTTTTTTTTCAAATTCCTCATTTTTCTATCTAATATCTATATCGTTATAGAGTTTCAACCCTGATTTTCAAATTCTTTTATTACTTTCAACCAAATTAATTGCAAAATTAAGATTTTTCATTATCAATTACGTTAGTAAAAATTGTCAGTTAAGCTTAGTTATCATTGGTGGTTTTATTAAGAAATTTTTATATGCACCAATAATAATAGTGACAGATTTATAATAAAAAACTGAGGTGGAGCATTTATTTTAGTTATCTATTGTAACGATATGTTTAATCATAGGGTTATTTATTTTCTTAATTAGAAGTTTATTGTTAAATATTAAATCCCACCTTCACGATGTATAAAATGGTTAAAGAATATTCATTTAATTTAAGTTGAGTTTATGAGTAGATCTAAGCGCCAGCTAGATCACATCAAGCATTGCCCAGCGTTATTAATTAAAAAAAAAATATGAGATCACCTTTCCTCAAAAATAAATAAAACCTTCAACTATGCGTGAGAACTCTTGATATACAAAACCTCAGGCGGCTTGTTCGCAAATTTGGAGATTATGTACTGTACCTAAATAAAATATGACAGCAACACCCAACAACTAGTGTTATTAATCCTTTTCATTTATTTTCCTAAAATGTGCCCTCTGAAAAGTTTATCTGTCACGACTATGAGATAAGCTCTGAGTGGTCTTCTTCTTTTAGCCTTCTCACAGCAAATGGTCTCGATAGAAATTTGATTCAGGTTTTTATAAGTATAATAACACAATTTCGAACAAGATCACAAAATCATTTTTTTATTAATATAGCAATATTCCCGTAAACTTTAAATTTATGAAGAATCAAAATACATTAATATTCGATATCTCGAGATATTTACAGCAATCGTCTGTGTTTTATAATAAAGTTTTTGCCGCTTAAAATTGTGACAGGATGTCGAGGTCAAATACTTTTAAAATACCCATGGATGTAGACGGTATGTTTAAGAAAAATAATAAATTAATACAGACGATTAATGTATCTGTTGGTGAAACGTTTCTCCATATCAGGTAAGTAAACTATTCTAATTTGTACACCTATTCTAAGTTTATTTAATATTGAACTACTTAATATTGTTTATCACTTTTTTAGGTTATGTCGAAGAAATATTAATACTATGAATAAAATGTCTATTATTGTCAATACGAAGTGCTTTATGACTTGGATTAGAAATTCCCCAATTCAAGGAATGTTTATTACTTATGGAAACGAGTACTCACAAATTGTGTCTTAAGTACCTATTCGTTTAGATTTCAGTGTCTTGTAGAACCATGCCAAATTTTACATATCAGCTTAACCAATCATCGTAAGTTTTTCTTATTTATTTATTCATTCATTTGTTTTTGAGTCTCCAGCGAACGTCTTTACTGTTCAAAGGTTTAGGATGGACTGACTTTTGCTTCCCAATGCATTTCTTATGGGAGCAAATTTCTAAGGTTCCTTGATTCATATGAAAATTCATAAAATTCTGACATTTCTACATTATACGAGTTGAGTCAAAATTATCTCTTTTTGTATATCAACAGATATTGTCCTTCTGGATATTGGGAATTGAAAAGCACCTTATATTTTAATTTTCCTCAGAGTTTCATTCACTTCTGTTAATTATTAATCGTACACTACTTGTTTAAATATATGGCTTAGATTACTAGCTGTCACTATCTTTAAAACCCGAATTTTCCTTATTTTAACACTCTTAAATCTAAATACAACCTAAAATTAATCTCACAGAGATATTTTATGTATTCTGTATTCTTTATTTTATTTTAAAACTTGATTTCTTTCCCTCGATACACTTATATGTTATAAATGATAGCATTCACTTTTAATGTTCAGTTGAGTTGATTATCTTTGATTTGTAAATTGTTTTAAAATATAAAATTTATTATGACTATTTAGTTTGAAGCTTTTCCTTCTTGCAATTTACTCCAAATTGCTGTCATATATTATTATAGCAGTAGTCTGTTGCTTTTTCAAAGTTACCAAGTATTGTTCTCTTATATGTTTGAAGATTTTAGTTTCTCATTGCTATATTAATTACCTAATTATGCTTTACTTTTATTTTTATTATTCTATTGATGTTGCTAACTTTATTAGCTCATTACACTATATGCCATCCCATCTGCCATCATTGTTTTGTTCTTTGTTGACTGTGTTTGTATTTGTCGATTCTCGGATTATATTGGTTTGTGCAGGTTTTTCTCATTTATTTGTTTTCCAGTGTTAAATTGCCTGTTATTTAATAGATAGAGACTGAAAATTAATTTATATTCATGGATGATTTAACTGTTAGCCTTCGTCCCGAAGATGTTCCTGGTGCATTATTAGATGAAAATTTGTCTATACAAGATCACTCGGTTGCAGCGCTGGTAGAATGCAGAGGTTATAAGAGAACTGGCACAAAAGCAGAGTTAATTATGAGGTAATGTAGATTTTAGATGTCTTTATAGGTATAGTGTTCTGATCTTTCATTTCTGTTAGAATCCACAACTGTATTCAGAATGGACAGGATAAAAATATTTTTATTGGCGTTGATAATGGGCGCTGGTACAACATGAAAAAGAATCTGCCCACAAACTGCCCACACTTCTAAAAAAATTATATTGTGCAGATACTAGAAACCTCAAATGGGGTAGATTTCCTTCTCAAAATATACCAAAGTATTTCAATAAAGGTCATATCTACACCTACATTGTAGGTGAAAAAGTAGATACTGATGATCCTGAACTGGAAGTGACTGAACAGTGTGTAACAACTACTGTAAAGCCATTCAAAAGGGGAAGTCAATATGTTGATAGTGACCATACTACAGAGGTTTTTGACTCAATTCAGAGTAATTTTTACATGGCGAAATGTCTAATCCAGGCATCATTTAAAAAAACTGTTCAGTATAATGTTGTTGTTAAACAAAATATCGGAAGCAGTGATTAAAGGTACATGCCAGTGCAAGCAGTCTTCACTAGGAAAGTGTAGTCATGCTGCTGCTTTTTTGTTGTTTTTAAACAAATACATTGATGAATGTGGCAATGCACCCATAGCTCCAACAAGTAAACCATGGCAATGGGGTATTGGTGCAAAGGAGAGAAATCCTGGGGTTGCAGCATCCTCAAAGTATCCTATTAAAAGGTATTAAAAAAATAACTATGTGTATAGAATGACTACAAAGTAAGTTTCTCTCAGACACAAGATATCAGAACGAGCCATCTTTGACCCAAGGCCAAATGGTTATGAAAGGATACCAGATTATAATAATCTTGTAAGAGACTTGCAAGAGAATGAAGCAACTACAATGTTTGAGACACTGCTTGCGATTAAATACGCAGATTTTGAATATGATGAACAGGAAATTGAAGTAATCACTTCTCAATCTAGAATGTATTTGAAAAATTTATTGAAAATACTGGATAATTTTTCACCAAAGAGATATATTTGCTATTCCTCGCACCAAACAATAGTCTGAGACCAATGGCGTACCCATTTTGTAACGTCTTCAAACATTAAAATTGTCTGTAGCCTCAAATCCAATGTGGCAAAATAGAATTTCATTTTAAAAAATTTATGGAGATGGACTCCTCCAGTTTTGACAGCTGCCATGATGTATGGAAAGCAGACGGAGTCAGTTGTGAGAAGAGTATATGAAAATAATTATTTAATGGGGAATAAAGTGGTGCAGCTCGGTTTAGTGGTAAATAAAAACTATCCTTACTGTGCACATAGTGTTGACGAAATAGTTTTAGTACATAGTCAGATAAATAGAATAATTGAGATCAAATGAGATTTGAATTTTTCTGATACCTATTTGTCCCCAAAGCAGAAAAACAATATATTTCTTAGCAAAGTTGATAATGAAATTAAAATGAAAGATAAACATCCCTATTTGTATCAAATACCCATATCACTGATAATTTTTGATGTGGATATTTGTGATTTGTAGTATGGTGTCCCAATGACCTCTTAGTGTTAAAAATAAATAGAGATAACTATTTGGAGATAGTAACTGAAATAAAAAGTTAAGTTTCACATTTTTACCAAAGTATCTATATCCTAGAATTATTTTGTATGAAATGTAATACCTATAGAGGTTAATTTGTCGAAGAGAATATAATTAGTAGTAGATATTCAACTTTTCATTGATTTAATACAAGTGGTGCTTCAAAATTCACCAGGAAACATACTATTGTGAATATACACTCAGGTGCAAAAAAACGGGCCCCCTATTTTTTTCTCAAAATCGGCTATATTTGTTTATTATTTTGGCTTTTGTTTTATACTTTTTATATTTTACCAACAAAGGACTTCCTCCTGGAAAAAAAAGACAAGAATATGTTACTTATACTAAACTTAATAAACAATGACATAAATAAAGGAAAAATACATGTATACTTAGTAAAATTTATGTTAACAACAGCAAACTTTAGAGGTACAGAAAACAAAATTTAACACATAAAATAGACTTTAGTATTTGGTAGTTCCTCCTCTAGCCCTAATTATTGCTTGCATACGGCGTGGCATCGCACTAATGAGCTCACGAACTGCATTCTGAGGAATATTGTCCCATTCTTCTTGAAGAGCTACACGAAGCTCATTTAGTGTGGTTGGTGCTATATCACGACTTCTAACACGTCTGCCTAACATGTCCCACACATGTTCTATAGGATTTGCGTCCGGAGAAAATGCTGGCCAGTTCATTTTTCCAATGCCAACTTCTGTCAAGTATTCACTGACGCATCTCGCTGAATGAGGTCTAGCATCAGGTGTAACTTGTCATGCTTCTTTAATGATAATGGATTACGGTATGCCTCGGCTAGGGCTCAATGTAGAGTAATAGACGTTTCTCCGTGAATTCTCACCTAAATGTTGTACAATATTTCTGATATAAAAACCTATTCGAACTTACCTAGGCGCCACGTCATTTTGCTAATAAAATTATACAATTTACCCTGCTCAAATGACGAAACTACAGAGTATATGGGTTTTATGGGTATTTCGATAAACAGCCAATAAAAATCGGAGTGATACAAATAATAATTTAATGAAAAATAACCTATTCAAGAGTCGACTCGTTTTCCCTAGCTACTTTACAATGGTGGCCTTCGGCCAGTGTAAGTTAGATATACAAAATAAATTTCTAATGGTGGCCTTCGGCCAGTGTAAGTTAGATATACAAAATAAATCTCTGGCTGAGATAATTATTTCAATGAGAAGAGTTCAATATAGCATACTGTCGAAGGTAAGTAAGCTGATAAAGTTGGTTTTCAAATCATCAAATATATTTTCAAGCCCTATCAATTGCTTTTGAACCCGTGTCTATAGACTTTAGAACCGTGTCCACTGATTTTAGAGTTGTTATAATTTGGAGTTTAATCAACACAACTCAAATTATATCAACTTTGTTAGATAAATAGGAGGGAACTTGTCTAGGACTAGAAAAGCATGGTGTCCCTTTTAACCTATTTCGTGCGCACTTCGTTTATGACAAAGTGACCAGTTCTCACTCAGTAAGACAATGTAGCTTGCGTCGGAATTATAATTGAAGGCTTAGAAAAACCTCGTCATTAGAGGGCGCTAGCTGTATTGAAACATGAATTTTTAAGCCGAAAGTTAATAATAAGGAATATTTTACAATATTATTTATGAATATGAAAGAAAAAGGGTTTATCCTGTTACACAGGATAAAGTTATCGCCAATACATGGAGCGAATGGAACCACCTGATATGCCAAAACTTCCTCAATATACCGTTGTGCAGTCAGTGAGCCCCCATTGATAAACACTAATTCCGTAGAGGCTTCACTTGATGTGCCTGCCCATACCATTACGGAACCTCCGTTATGATTCAGCCTAGGGCTAAAAGCACATTCTTGGAATCGTCCCCCATTTCGTCTCCATACTCGTTTTCGTCCGTCTGGTGAATGTAGCGAGAACCTAGACTCATCGGTAAAGAGTATTACTCCATTGCATAAGATTCCAATTGCTATGTTCACAAGCAAAGTGCAATCTCGCTACCCGGTGACGTAGGCCCAGTTGCTGGCCTAAAAGCTTTTAACCCAACCTCATGTAATCTTCGGCGAACTGTCCATTTACTTACATTTTCACCACGAACCTCCAGAAGTCGATTCCTTGTCTGTACTGAAGTCAAATGACGATCCCTTAGAGAATTTAGTCATCTCGAGCGGTGGTTACCCGTATTCTACCACTACCAGGCCTTCTTCTAGTATCCCCAAAACGTTGTAACACCCTAACATTGAGTAATCGAGCCACATATCTTTGGCTTCGACCATCTTCCACAAAAGCTACTGCTTTAGCACAATCTTCAGCACTTAAAACCATAATTAAGACTTTAAAATTGTCAACGTTGATATTGACAATATTAACATGAACAAAAAATTGCCTAGCAACCGCCCAACAATTGAAAACACATAAGCTCCTTTCGAATTCCATGAATGAAATATGGAACTTTTGAATTTGAATTTTCCAATTCCAAAGAAAATACACATTACAACTTTTTGTATTTAGAAGGAAGTCCTTTGTTGATGAGGAATACTGAATATATAATTTAAAAACCAAAATAATAACCAAATTAAGTCGATTTTGAAAAAATAATAGGTGGCCCGTTTTTTCTGCATCTGAGTGTATTTGAAATTAATGGTATTAAAAGTATAGGGCATTTTTTGGATAAAAATTTGTACGATTTTATTCTTCCTATGGCTCTTTCTACATGTTCTCTTGATTGAGCAATTTTTTTTGTTACCATTTCTTCTGCTGGTGTAAGTTTGTCCCTTCCCATAAAAAAAGGTGGTGTAAATAACTTCACTTTCATGTTGTCACACATTTCTTTAATTATAAAACCTCTATCTGCTAAGAGCACATCATCTTCTCGGAGGAAACGCCTTACATCACATTTTTCGAACAGTTCTTGATCTGAAATAGACCTTCACTACAATATACTATTGTACCAGAAACAGGAATCATAGCAAGAAATTTAACTGTATTACTGTGCTTATAAGCAGAAAATGTATTCCTCTGTTTTCTGACATTAGATGGCATTTCAATCATTATTTCAGTAGCATCTAGTATGAAGGTAACATTGACCCCATTAAAGTATTTAAAACAATAGGGTACATTTAATATTTCTTCCTTGTGTAATTAAATCTCCTTTGCATCCAATAATTTGAAAATACATGGATTGTACCCCATTAAAAAAATTGTAGAATAGTGAGATTTGCTTATTTTGAAAAATATTGACTTAATCTCCTTCAATGTATAACCTCTTCTTCTTCTAATTAATGTCATACATAATTTGTCTTTGTTGGACCATTAGGAAAATGTGGACCTTTTAATATTTTTTCTTCTTTATTATAATTTGTTGTGTACTTCAGTTTATCCATTATGGATTTATCAAGAAAATTGTATAGCGCATCAAATTGCCACGACTCTGAACCAGTGAAATACTTCAATGTTTTATTGTAATTTGAAACTGTATAAGAAAAAATATTTGTAATTTTTGAACTATGTGATTGTTTTGTTTTAAATGTGTCTTCATATTCAACATGAAAACCTGGTACATTATCAGGGCATGTGTTTCCATCTTTGCTGGCAGTAACTACAAATTCATTGCAAAATTCTTCTAAAACAGAAGATGTCTCCGAAGACCATGGTAAAGGTTCAGACTCTTCTGAAAATTACCCTACTAAATGTTTGCTGCATATCCATAGTTTTTTATATTCTGCGGTAAGAGGTTTTTGTTTCCAGTTAACTCGATCCATTTCCCTTTAAATGAGAGGCGATATTGCCCAATAGGGCTTACTGATCAGGAAAATCCAGATGGCTCAGTAATAATTGGTGCTTGGCGTTAGGGGGCTAACTTATAGTCCGTAAGAAGATTAGGGTTCCAACAGTTCTTCTCGGAAAGCACAAAGGAACCAAGATTATTTCACCTTACCCATTGGGAGTGTTCCTCACCAGCAAGAGCTCATAATGAGAGGGACTCTTTCTTGAAGATGGAAAAACTACGTTACCATTGTTTTTCCGTTATGCGTTATTTGTCATGTACCGCTTTAAATGAATCATATTGATCATCAATAAATTTCTGGACAATAAGTACTTTCTATAAAGTGATGGGAAAAATATCATAAGTAGAATGTACATATCTACGAAAATATAAAGAACACGGCCTCATATTGAGTTGAAGTATCACAAAAATGAAATAAAAATGTAATTCCAACAGCAAATAACTTGAAAAATACTCTGCAATGAACGAGTTATATCATTTCTAGTCTTTTTCATACTTTTCAAGTATTTGACAAATTTCTATTTTGGCTATTGCTTTGATTTTTCGACTCTTGAGCAGTTTTAGACTTCTTTCAATACTTTTCCCGAATAACAAGTCCTCATCGGAGTTTAAAGTTTATCCACAACTGTCATGTAACGGGTATGATTTGACACTACTTTCAGTGTCATAATGTCGTATATTACCGCACTAGTGCGTTTTTGAATCCTTTACCGCACTAGTGCGATAATAAGAATCAATAAAAATATTGATACCATGATTGTAGTCAATATTACAGCCAGTTCCATAATCAAAATTGAAGCCTTTACTGACAAAATATGTTCCATAAACTAATTTTGAAACAAAAGTTCACTTTAAGGCCTCCTTTATCATAAAGGCGGGATAACGGCACTTTGCGTGCGAAAAGTATCCTTTTAAGGTAAACATAATCTATAATTCGCCTGTCATATTTCATTTCTATTTTTATATTGGAGTTGAGAGTTGAAAGCACTGTGGTTGAAAGTGATTGGGGGTAGACGTTAGGGGGCGTCCATAAATTACGTGAGGTGTTTTTTTTAATTTTCTG
>CAJUYI010001289.1:59600-82313 GCA_910591695.1 Galerucella pusilla
GTGTTCGTGTGGCAGGAGCCACGTGTACGAGGTAAAACGCGTTACAGCCTTTGGTTTTTTTTTATCTCCTCTAGTTCTGGGGTCGAATTTATAACACCGCATTTTCCCTTTTTTCTTTGAACTCTCTTCCCTTTAGATTTTTCCACCGTCGGCAAAGGTGATAAGTTTTGGATTATTTCAACTATTTTCCCTGACGCGCTGCAGGATGGTTTTGATGTTGACGGATTAGCAATTTCTTCTGGCTCAAGAACATCTTTGTTTATACACTCTGGAACTTGTTCACCGGGAGCTTCAACAGGAGCAGCAGAAGCACTTTCTTCAGGAGAACCGGGAGCTTCAACAGGAGCAGCAGAAGCACTTTCTTCAGCAGAGACATCTGTAACGTCTGCAGGACTAAACATCCAGTCAGGGAATACGTTTTCATTAAATGGAACTATACCAGTCTTCTGAAAACCACTGATTGCATTCCCTGGTATTGCAGCTTTTAAAAAGGCTTCGTTAAATAACTCACCCACTTGATAATGACTCAAAACACGTCCAGGGTGTGCCCTAAGCCAACTTCTTATCGACTGATTGTAATAGGTCGTAAGTGGCCCATAAAACGATACGTCCAAAGGCTGTAGGCGATGAGTGCAATGAGCTGGAAAGCAGAATAAAATTATATTGTTGGACTTGGCATACTCTAGCACCTGCAAATTTTTATGACTCGAGTGGCCATCTAATAAAAGTAGAATTTTTCTTTCCGGAGAAGGATTTGCAAACTGTTTAAAATGTTGAAGCCATTTAAGGCATACTTCTCCAGTCATGTAACCGGTTTCATTGGCATATCCAACTGAGCCAATAGGAGCCTTGTCCATAAGTTCATTTTTCATGTTCTTCCTTGGGAAAATCAACGCAGGAGGTACGAAATTTTCCATTGCATTAACACAACACACTGCGGAAAAATGAACACCCCTTTCGGCACTTGTCAGTGTACCGACTTGCTTTCTTCCTCCCTCGTACCGCCAAGATTTTTTCAGTTCTTGACTGGACTGTGGAAAAACCTGACTCGTCCATGTTGAATAATTGATCCCGTTTGAAGTTATTTTCCAAAATTATTACGTTTAGCTGTTCAAAAAACTTTTCAACTACAGGTTTATTAAACCCCTGTGCACGGGCGAGTGAGGTTGCTTCAGGTATCCGCAAAGAGATAAGATTCTCATGCCGTTTTATAAATCCATGTGCCCAATCCCAACCAGTCATTTGGGTTTCCTTGTTAAAAGGGTGCTTTATTTTTAATTTTTCAGCTAGTTGGAATCCAAGTTTTCGCACATCGGTCAACGTTAATCCAAAATACCTATCGGCCATCATCTGTATGTGGTTAACCAACTCCATTTCAATTTCTGGCGTAAAAACAGGAACACGGCCACCAAAAAATCCTTTTTCTCCATTTTTAATAATTTTGTTACGATCTAGAACTCTTCTTTTTAAAGTACTTCTGGGGACTCCAAACGTTCTAGCCGCTAGTTTCCAACCCATTTCGTTTGACTTTATAGCGCTTATCGCTGCTTCCATATTCTCTTTATTCCACACTTGTCTCTGCTCTTTTCCCCCATTTTGCCAATAACTGAAATTAAATAACTGACATTAACTGATTACTCGGGGTCCAACATACATTAAATGCGATATATTTTCGAAAATCATAAAATAAAATCAACGCGGTAACAACGCTCAATGATTTCATCCGATAATGGAAGAGTATACATAACCTAACTAATGCCAATCGTATTTACCAAAATTATATAAAAATGCTGTCCAAAAATATAGGTCATATTACAACTATGAAAATATTTGGAACTTACCTGATTTGTTTTTTCGTTATAGTTCTTTTCAATTTTCTTTTAACGGCCTAAAATTTCACACACGTGCATATATACGATGCATTGAGGATTCTAAATTGTTTAAACAGCGATGCCACATGTGCAGATTAGAAATAAGCGAAGGGGGTCATCATAGACGGGGGCCGACAAGGCCTGGTTTCCCCTATACTCCCCAAAAACTTGTGCGTGACTCTCTCCGCACTAAAGTGAGTGTGGAAAAGTTGACTTTTCCGCACGCCAGTAGAAAAAAGTATTTTGTTTCTTAAAATAGTGCCCAACTGTAATTTTAAAACTATTTTTTTCCATTTTCTATTAATGATTTGCTCACTTCATGTGAATATTTTTGTTACTGTTATGATTACTTGTAGTATAACCGTTTAATATTGAATGACTTTTTCTTACTTTCTAAGCTATTTATATTACCACCATGATGTAACTGAGCCACATCTTTAGAAGAAAGCTCCATACTTACAGCAATTTCTAAAGCCCTATCTAATGTGAGATCTCTTGTTTCTAATAACCTATGCAAAATTTTCTCATTTCGTAAACCAAAAACAAACTGGTTTCTTAATGCAGTCTTTAAATATGCACCAAAATTGCAATTGATTCCAAGTTTTAGTAATGCAGTTAAGTATTCTTGAACACTTTCACCTTCAAATTGTTTCCTTTTATTGAACCTAAAATTTTCAGCTATCTCTAATGGTGCTGGATCATAGTATTGTTGCATGAGTTGTACTAAATAATCGTAATCCTTCTTCCATGGGTCTTCTGGCGCTAATTTGTCACAGAGGGTATCGAAGGCCTCTGCCCCCATATAATGTAATAGGTATCCTACTTTCCTATTATCTGGTACATTACGTTGCTGCAAGTCTCTCCAGAACAATGGAAGCACACTGCAGAACATTTCAGTCCTGCTTTTCGACATCCACACATCGCTCCACAGTTTCCTTTGCATTTGCAAAAGATCAATTTTACAAGCTCAGGGGGTACTGGAGGTACTTAGAGATCTGCATTGGCTTCAATAATTTTCCACATTTTTTCCAGCCCCAGTCTTCAGGATCATTGTAATTACCAAGCCACGACTGGACCTGATGGTAGACTCGGAAAGTATGAAAGCGAGCTGTGTCTTGTGTTGGAGGAAGTGAAGATAAGTTAAATGTACTTTTTGTCACTGCCTTCGCGAATTGTTTGTATCTTAGGCTGTCAAGAGAATTATCATCTTTATTACCACCGTATAAAGAGATAAAAAAACGTTCACTAATTACAGTTAGCAAAGCAGGGTCAACTCTCTTGTTGAGAAACAAAGCCGTTCCACTTGCAAACTCTAAATGTTTCTCCAGGGTTTTCACAAATTTCATTTTACCGATATTGTGAGGAGCTGAAGTTGTGTCACATCCATGAAAAGCATGAAGAAACAGCAAGTTATTCGCAATGACATCTCCGTACATAAAACCGTACATCGGATTTAGAATTATTTTAAAAATCAATAATTGTTAAATCCTGTTATGGAGTGAAAAAGAGTCAATAATTAATTTTTTATAATATTGCAAAATTTATAATTAAAAAAATTATAATAACAAAATAAAATAAAAAATAACTGATGACATATTATTAGTACTCACTTCGGAGCGCTGTAAAACCTTAGCTATTGACTTAATGAAAAAATGATGCCAATAAAAATTGTTCCTCAAAAAACTATCTACAAAAATGATCGGATATCATTTTTTCGTGAAATGATAAAAAAAAGTTACATCGAAAAATATAAATTTTTTCTCGAATTTCTGAAGATTTTCGCTTATAACGTTTTTATTTATAGTTCTACGACAAAAAGTTACTGGACCAAAGTTGTAGAGAATTTAATTTGCAACAAAAAATGTCAACAATTTTTTTTATCAAATAAATAGTTTGAGAGATATATATATCGTAAAAACTATTTCAACCCCTATTTTCAAGATGGCGGCCGTGGGTTGCGACCCCAAAAAATTGTTTTTAGCTTTACACTGACCCCCCCTACACATCGAAAAAATAAAGTTGTGTCCTCTGAAAAACGCAAGGTAACGCCTAAAAAATGTAACATTTCAATGGACTAAAAAGCTTTTAAAACATCATCATAGAAAGTCACTTACAAATTGTATATTCTTGAATGGAAATTTTTCCTATTCAGGTAATTATGCTCCTCTTCATGTGGTGGCTATATACTATATAGCAGCATGCGTGCAATCAATAGCTCCCAAAACACCAGGAAACCCCGTTGTTTCCATAAATCTTCTCTTCACCTCAGTTTTTTCTTCCAATGTTACAGGGAATTTAACCCAAATGGGACCTAGTATTTCTTCAATGGCATTTGTAACTACCTGTATTGATCTTGAGATAACTGGCTGAGACAAACTGATATTGTAATTTTGTCCAAGGGAATGTTGATATGATCCCGTTGCATAAAAATGGAGAGTGGCAAAAAATTTAAGAAGTGAAGGAACTGCCAAATTGTTTTCAGTAATACCTATATCTTCTGCAATAGCATTGTAGACATATTGTGCCAGTTCTTTGTTTAATCTAAACGTTCTCTTGAATATATCATCCATTAGATCAAAAGGGCTAGATTCTTCCCTCATCCTCCGCCTATCAATATTAAACAATCGAATTTCTTCCAAGTGCTCCTCTCTATGCAATGCAATTATGTTATCTATGGGTGTCCCACGACGTTTTGACAGTCCAATTTCTCGAAAACTGTTCATATGACATGTATGAAATTTGGCAGATATAAACAGTCGAAACTGATGCTTATATTTATTATAAAATGACTTCCCTTTTTCCTGTCATTTCGGGTCACGTGACCCCAACATAATTTTTTTAAATGGGACAACCGGTATAATATTACAATTTTGGTTAGGGGGCGTCCATAAATTACGTGAGGTGTTTTTTTTAATTTTCTGCACCTCCCTCCCCCCCTGGTGAGATGTCGTGAGATTTTATTCAACCCCCTCCCCCATCTCCCAATCTCACGTGAGATTTTTCAAAATGTGAGTTTCTTACGTAAACGTGTTGGATTGTTATTGTAAAAAGAAAAAAACAAATTTGCTTCGTGCTTTTATTTACGACTAGTTATGACTAGTAATCAATGTTGCTGAGAGTTTAATTATAAGTAAATAATAAATCGTAACTACTTAGATTAAAAAAGAGTATCTACTCTAATTCAGTCCATGGAGAATCATGCACGGTCTCAAGAGAGACTATTGGAACTAACATGTCCATATGATTTTCAGCAAAATCATCTGATCCTTCAACTTCGTTCTGATCTAGCCACTCTAAGCCATTGGCACTTGCACAAAGTAATTCATTAGCTCGTCTTGTGACAATCCGTGTGGGTTGCACTTTTCGGAACATACGCGCTTGCTTAGCTGGTGCAATGTGGGCTGATCGTCTGTGCTCTGCAGCTCTTGTGCTAGATGCAAAGTAAATACCGCATGTACTGCAGCATCTTTTCTCTAAATCATCACGTACACTTGGGCAATAGAGATCATAAGGCGTGCTGATGAAGGCATTTAGCGGTTGAATCGGTAGGCAGTGGCGTATTAGAAATGGAGCAAATGACTTTCCGTCATGCTCTTTAAAGTCCGGAATTGTCAAATGTCCATCAACTTGAGTGATAGGGTACGGAGGTGGCAGAAAACGGTCGTGAAGAATCATGTGCAGATCACTCCGGCGTGGGCTGCAGCACTTCTGGTCATCGCATTTTACAACCTATAAAAAATTAATAACAATTTCCCTTTGTAACTCTTAATAAAAATTTGTTAATATTCGTGCTCGTTAAAAAATAAAAAAAAATGAAATAGGCACGCATAAAAATTTGATATAAACCAACTGCCAATGTACCTGGAGTAAATACTGGCTCTCTCTAACGTGCTCAGTGTACCATTCTTCGCCTGGCAGGTCTGGAACGCTGGAAGTGTCATTATTCGGGTCTATATATTCAGCAACAACTTCGTGCCCGTCAATGCAAACTGCAGACCATATTTCAGCCAAAATATCCCCTGCCTTTTTGAAATTATCCTTTTCCAGACTTTCGTCTAATGTTCTGCCGCTGGAGTCAAGATGTGTCCCAAAAGAATCATGGGGAAGAACAACGCCTGTTAGTTCTCGACTAAGTGGAGCCATGCGTCTCTCTACTCTGTTGAATGCGCTCCTGCCAGGGGCATTAGTCACAATAAATACTGCGTCCAAATCATATTGTTTAAAATGCTCTATGGCGTGTGCGATCACTTTGCGATATCGCGGATTCTCGTCAGGCCCACCGTCACTTGAAATTATAAGAACAGGTTTAACTTTGCTGTCTAAATTCTTTGTAAATTTGGAAAAAGACTCAGTTGTTAAAAGAGTGTCCAAGTCTTGAGCGTGACTAGTTGCAGTTGACGAAGAGTGCTTGCCACTTCGTATTGCTATATAAGTTGGTCCACTATATGAAACAGCTTCTGGTCGTCCCATCTCATTAGGTTTCACTTCACACAAAGCATACACGCTTGGAATTAATTTGTGCCTCGAAGCAATCACAAAGTCGTGATCTGGTAACGACACTTTATATTCAACGTGCATTAATAATGGCGCCTGCTTGTTTGCCGCTGTCAGGCCGATGGGGACGCGGGCTTTGTCATCCTGAGATAAAAAAGTTACGGAGTCAGGACCAAGTACTGAGGCTATCGTTTCCAGCGACCTTATGGAGGCCACAGAAAAGTATTGGTCTTGGTGTGCCTTATGATGGTCAGCTTCAGGACGACTCAGCTTCACCGGCACAGTCACCACATGGCGTTTAGCTTCTCGTGTATTTGCCCGTCTAGGTAACAGTCGAATATAAGTAGCACTTCGTGAAATATTAATTCCCAGCTCGCTTAGTTTATTTGTAAGTTCTGAAAGCGTATGGACCGTGCGAACTATCTCACAACGACGTCGCTCTTCAGCAGACGCACCAAACAGGGCTAAACCACTTATTGTTTTTAGCAATTCAGACTGTTCTTTTTCTAAACGTGGGCGTCCAGGGCCATCACGAGGCGTCAACGACTTAGCTGCATCGGGATTCTTTGAACATAGTTCAATTAATTTTTGTTTTTGATTTTTTCTGTGCGTCATAGAGTACACTCTTTGATTTTCTTTAAGCTTGAGCTTCTTCTCACAAATGTCAATTTCTCGCCGCAAATTACATGCTTTATCAAATTCAGTACCGTCAGCTACAAGAGATCTTTTGCGTCTTTCCGTTAAGTCAAGCTCCGCATGCAGCTTAGTAATCTTTTTCTTTATATTATCTTGTGCTGGAGTGGGACGTACGTTGGATGGTGTAGTGTTCGACATAGCTTCATCCTTATCATCGCTGATCACAAGAGGCTGATTTTTTCGTTTCGAAGCGCCTGTGAAATACAGAAAACTTTTATTTAGAATAGGACAAAATGAAGAAAACGTCACCTTTAGAAAGAAAGACGAATACTAACCTGCCGGTTGAGGGCCACCGTCCAAATCTTGATCTTCTGACTGCTGGTCATTAATCTCATCCTGAACCGCAGATTCCGCGTGTTGAATATTATGATCGTTGATCTGAACCTGACCTCCACATTCCACGTTTGGAACACTCTCAGTGCTTGTACCAGCCTGAATCGAAGAACTGTTAGAGATCTTAGTGTTAGTCTGAAATCAAAATATCATAATAAAGAAATTACAATTATAAAATCACAGAAAATTTTTGAGTAATAAATCTGCATTTAAATAGCGTCAGAACATTTGGCAACGTTGCGTAGCGCGCGAGCTTCAGATCATTCAATAAATTTAAACTAAACTTCAATGCACTTATGCTTTTCATACATACTTATATAAAATTATTTATTTTTAACAAATTTTCATATTTCATAATTGAAAAATAAATATATTTATTAACCTACCTTTTGAAGAAATGCTAAAGTAGACCGAACTTTTCTCTCAGTGGCTTCCCTGAGAAGCTTTTCAATCTCATGTTGAATGTGATGTATTAACTCTTCTTTCTTCGGGAATTTTTGCTTCGCTGTATTCCATAATTTTATTACATCGTCCTGGCAGGATTTCTTCGTCTTATAGACGTATCGTTTGACGTATGCGTTATAAAAATCTTGATAACTCATTTTAAATTAGTAAGAGCATGCACTGAGTCGAGTAAAACATTTACAAGAATAAACAAAGCAGGTTGGAACCTGTCCGTGTGTCGCTGCCACTCAGCTCGTACGCTCTCGTTCATCGAGTCGCGCGTTCGGCTGACAGTGGCGCGAAAACAAAGGACGGGCTACACTGTACCGTGAATTCAGATTGAATTGAGCTATTTGGTATAAAACAAATATGGTGGTTTGACAGTAAGTAAATGTATAATGTCGAAGTATGAATGAAATTATTTTCTATTGAACGAATTAGTGAATGATATCTTTATCGTATTACGATTTATACGCTTAAGATTAAATCTTATGCATGTACAATCTGGATTAAATGGACCAAAATAGTATAATTTTTTTTTGTTTCAATCAGAAAAAAAATTGCGTGATATTTGCCGAGACCCCCCCTCTCTCCAACGTAAGATTAGATGAGATTTGACTCGACCCCCTCCCCCCCTTAAACACCTCACGTAATTTATGGACGCCCCCTTATATCATTCAAAAACAAATTCAACGATACCACACTTGTCATCACTGTATTGTGCAATGATGATAATAGGGGCAATTAAATGAACATCTGTATAAATTATTTTATTAAAAAACGTAACATGGGGAATTAAAAAGTACATGTAATTAAAGATATTGTTCAATTTTTGACCATGTACAATGACACAATGTTCAAACCTTGTTAAATGATTTCTTGTAAGTGATGCTGTAATCATTGCGGGTGTTACGGTCCGACATGCCTGTCTTATTTTATCCTTTAAATTACCTAAATCAATCGGGGGTGTGACATAAACTAGACCTTTTAAGTGACCCCAGAGAAAGAAATCTAAGGGTGTGATATCCGGAGAACGGGGTGGCCACAGAATCGCACCATTCCGACCAATCCATTTTTCAGGAAATGTGTTGTTAAGATATTCTTTAACTGGCCCAAAAAAGTGAGGAGATGCTCCATCTTGCTGCCACCACATTGTCTGCCTTTCATGTAAGAGAATATCTTCCAGTAATTCTGGTAGAGTATTTTGAAGAAAATCTAAGTATCTTTGCCCCGTTGATGTTCCTTTATAAAAATAGGGACCAATCAACCGACCGTTGAATAAACATTGATTCCCCATATTGTTTGAAAATTGGTTTCGCGCATCCACTTTGGATTCTCCTGCGACCAATAATGACAATTTTGGCGATTAACAATACCATTGTTATGAAATCTACTTTCATCACTCCATAATATTTTTTCTTAAAAAGAAGGGTCATCATTAATGTGTCCTAGCATTTCAGCAATAAAATTTATTCTACTTTCCGGATCTGCAGGGACTAAACCTTGAGTTAAATGTATTTTATAAGGATGGTATTTGTGATTTTTTAATACTCTTTGCATTTAACTTTGAGCATGAGTTTTGTTTTTTCCACATTCTCCATAAATGAGTAGCATGTCAACATATTCATCGTATGTAAAAATTGAAGGCATTATTTATTTATTATTACAGTGTCTTCACAAGAATATGACTAATAATGAAATGACAGTTTTTGAATAAAATTCATCTAACAATAATGAATGACAACCTGTGTTGTTGATACTATTGTTTCACAGCCACCAAAATTTTTGAGTACAGAATATCGCTTTAATAAATTTAATAAAAATAAATAGCTCCTATTATCATTACTGCACAATACAGTGATGAAAAGTGTGGTATCGTTGAATTTGTTTTTGAATGATATATCCAAAATTGTAATATTATACCGGTTGTCCCATTAAAAAAAATTATGTTTGGGTCACGTGACCCGAAATGACAGGAGGAACGGAAGTCATTTTATAATAAATATAAGCATCAGTTTCGACTGTTTATATCTGCCAAATTTCATACATGTCATATGAACAGTTTTCGAGAAATTTGACTGTCAAAACGTCGTGGGACACCCTGTATTGACAAGAAACATCTGAAATTAACAGCTATTTTTAAATCATATATTATTCAAACTAGAACAGGATAATATTTATATGCCATTCACTCCAGACTAAAAAGTTTTTAGTCGTGAAAAAAAAGCAAATTATATAGCATTAAACAGTTTTTAAATTGCCTGGTAATTTGTTTTGTTTTCTTGATACCAGGTATTTGAGGCAATCACTTATTATATGCTTCACTGTCAAATATTTGTTACATATATTGCAGGTTGGTTTGTCATCCTTTGTTCTATTAACTGTGCTCTTAACTGATAGTTTTACTTTGTAATTTCAGAGTTAGAATTCATTCGTGATAATTCAACTACTTATGATAAAACTACAATGCTACCATAAAAAGAGATACTCACCTCAACCTAATATAAATATTGGTATGATCTAATTAGCAAAAAAAAAACAAATCAAAAATGTAAACCAACAATTTCTCTCGCCAAAAATGTAAGTTTACCTACAAATAGTTTTTTTACTCCCATAATCTACTAATTCGCAAACACAAAATATTGCTAAAACGTTTGGGGGTACTGAAAAAGTTCCTAAAATTTCATCACACATTTTTAGAATGATTAGTAATCCAAATGCGACATGTTGACAAAACCCGATTTCGATCGAACTGGTAGCAAGTGGTACACGGAATAGCTTTTTCGCGACACCTTGATTCTACATGTCGAAATCAACAATAGAATCCTACATGTGGAAAGCGATAGTACACGGAATCCCAGTACAGGTGAGACGTGTGATTAAATGAGAGTTTCCTTGTTGGGCCACCAGAGGCTCCAGCTTACAAATGTCGTGACTATGGCCAGGGGACAAGCGGCGTAAGGAGAATGAGAAACGTCGACAAATAAATGTATTGCATTGCATATCTTCCCAAACTCATCAATCAACGGTGTAAGTATTATTAATAAAAAATGTTTCAGATTATGTCTAATGTTTTATTAAAAACATACAAACTATTTCGAAATACTTCTGTTTATTTTTATAAAAAAAAAATAATTTTATCAATTGAAACAATTCACTCGTATTTCAAAAATATATAATTTATTTATCAGTATTTTACTTACATTAACATAACAAACATTATTTACTTTAGGATTGTTTATTCTTATTGTCGCACATAAAGAAAAACTCACGTTCACTCAATACTTTTAATTTCTTTCAATAGCAAACATAATTATGATATAAATTAAAAATGAAATGTAAAGTTCGATATGCATTTCATGCTGTCGGCATGACTTCTGTTGAGAGTAAGCTTAAAAACAACAAAAACAATGGGTGCGTTCACCCGACTTCAGCAGCTGACTTAAAACTCTAAACAGTTCAGTGGTAATATGTGTTAACAGCTGGAAAGTATGTGAACGCATTGCTGAATTTCAGCGTTAATATTTGACATCTGTTGTTGTTGACTTGACCAATTATTATTATTATTATATTTAGACAAGGGCAGAGGGACAAATCCCTATTATGCCCAAAAACAGATAATTACACAAGAAACATAGGTACTAGTAGGTAAAGAACAGAAAAATAAGTACAATATACACAATATACCAAATAAACTATAAGTGCTCTAGCAGCGCACGATCAAGTCTGTTTTTGAACAAGTTTGTCGATGGTGCAGAAACTGTGGATACATCAAGATTATTCCAGCTGTCGAATACCCTGTTTGGTAAGAAGTTCTGTCTTGATCTGACGGTAAAGTTTTCTTTTTTGAGTTTAAAAAGGTGTATTCTAAGGCGGTCATCTGGATTTAAGGTGAACATCATATCAAGATTACCAAAATTAAATTTTAATATTTTAAAAGTGGTAATGAGGTCTCCGCGGTGTCTGCGAAGTTCAAAGGAAGTTAGGTTGGCCATGGAGAGTCTTTCCTCGTAGGAAGGTCTTCGCTGTCCCAATGACAGTCGAGTGGTTCTTCTTTGAACATTTTCCAAAAGATTTCTATCGCGAACTAGGTCTGGATACCACGTTGGACCGGCGTACTGAAGAATTGGTCGGACATAGATAGTATACAGTTTGCAAAACGACTGGAACGAAACACTCGAAAAGCACTTACGAATGAGATAAAGTCTGGTGTTCGCGCGCTTACAAACTGAAGTTATATGATCAGACCAAGTTAGGTTGCTATTTACGATAATTCCGAGGTCGTTATAGGAAAACACAGAATTTAATGGTCGACTATCTACGAAGTACGGTAGTAGTGGGTTGTTTTTACCAATTCGGAGCACTACACATTTTTCCGTGTTCAATGGAAGTAGCCACTGAGAACACCATCTGGAGATGGAGTTTAAGTCCAGCTGGAGGTTTTGTTGGTTGGTGATTGGATTCGTATATATCTTTGTGTCATCAGCGTACAAAGATATTTTATTAGTTACGTGATAAGGAAGATCGCTGGTGTATACCGTGAAAAGCAGAGGACCAAGAACAGAACCCTGTGGCACTCCACTTTCCACCAATCTATCCCTTGAGAAGTCTTCGCCAACTCTTACTTTAAAATATCTATCCGTTAGAAAGTCGTCAATCCAGCTAAGTAAAGAGCCGCGAATGCCGAAGTGTTCCAGCTTGTGTAGAAGTCTGCGCCTAGGAACGCGATCAAAGGCCTTGGAAAAGTCCAGATAGACAATATCTACTGGTTGCCGATCGTTAAGAGATGACGTCCAGTCATTAACACAGTGTAGCAGGTTGGTTAGGGTGGAACTGCCGGCGACAAATCCGTGTTGTTGCGTTGGAATCACATTTTCCAGGAGAAGAAATTTGGTCGTCTCCTCCGAAATAATGGCTTCCATGACTTTACTGACCACTGGCAGCAGACTAATCGGGCGGTAGTTATTGGAATCAAGTTTGTTACCTTTTTTGAATATGGGGGTGATAGATGCTAATTTCCAGCTGGGGGTATGGAACTTTGAGTAAAGGAAGCCTGCATAATTAACGACAGGGGAGTTGCAAGCGAGTTTGCGCAGCTTTTTAGGAGTTTTGGAGTTAGACCATCTAAACCAGGTGATGCGTTAGTGCGTAGTTTCAGTAAGTGCTGTTTTATACGGTCTGGTGTAAATACTACATGTTCCAAAGATGCCTTGAGGCGAGGACAGTTAATTAATGGGAGGTTGTAATTATTGGGTTCTTGAGTGAAAACTCGTGAGAAAGCTAGAGAGAGCGTCTCAGAAGACTCTTTATTAGAAGAGCATACAGTGTAGTCGGGTTTTTGAAGTAGGGGAATGGAAACTTTTGATGATAGGGACGATCGTATATATTTGAAAACCTTTTTACTGTTACCACTAGAAATGATGTTTTCTTCAAAATTTTGTCTTAAAGTTTTGAGAGATAGTTGAAGGATATTAGAAAATCTGCGATGGTTCAGGAAGTCACTCAGAAGCTGTGTGCGCTGATATTTACGCCAGAGGCACCGTTTGTGTTTGATACGTTGTAGTGCTGCGTGGTTTATCTAGGGTTTGAGATGGTTTTTATAAATCTCACGGACAGTAGTGTGTGCAGAGATTATTCTGAGAGTAGTATCATGAAATGCGTCCCACATTAACAAGGGATCGGATACATTTGTGAAAATGGAGCCCCATTCAAGTCGAGACAGCTGTGAATTAACTTCAGAGAAATTAGTAGTAGCATAAGTTGTGATTTTATTTTTGCCCGGTAATGTCTGGATAAACTGAACGTGGGCAGTTATGACTGCATGGTCTGATTTTCCAACAGGAGAGTCTATTTCGAGAGATGAGATTAGCTGTTCATCATTGGTGAGTATGAGATCTAGAATGGAAGGTTGATTATTAATTCTGAATCTTGTGGGCTCTGTAATAAGTTGAATGAGGTTCGAATTTGCAACAAAGTTTTTAAATACGTTGTGTGAATTTACAACATCTGACAATGAGGTTATCGGTCAGGATATTTCTGGGAAGTTAAAATCTCCAGCAATAATGAGATTATCAAGAAGTGATAACTCTTCGAGTTTTTCAAACAATATGTTGTCCATCGCAAGCTGTGTATCAGGGGGACGATATATACATACCAGGTTAAGAGAAAATAAATTTTTAGTAATATTTACGTGTATACTATCTATCCCAGGTATGTCTAAAAGTTTAATTTTAGTAGAAAAATTTGCGGTAATATCGTCGGATAAATAAATGCATACACCTCCACCGACACGATTTTCTCTATCTTGACGATAAATTGTATAGCCTGTAATGTTAATTAAGGAGTCTGGAGTTGCAGGTTTAAGCCAGGTTTCGGTAATAAAAATAATTTGTGGGTTAAGAAGTTGCACTGTGCATGTGAACTCGCCAAGTTTAGCGTAAAGTGAGTTTAAATTTGTGTATAAAAAGAGCCAGTCATTGAATTTGCGGGTAGAAAAGTTATGAACGGAATTTCGAGATTTTTGGGATGCCGTTGGTGTACCTGATTGTCAGATCATGTTCGCCATTATTTTTACGGGTGTCTAGTTCACTTCGAAGTTCTCTTAATCGTTGTTGTTGTGTGGGCGTCTTGTCATCTATTATAGAAAATTTTTCAGTACGTTTCTCGTCGAAAAGTTTGGATTTATTTCTCAATATGTTTTTAGCAAGGTGTTCTGAAGGCATTACTACTTTGATCATGCGAGGAAACTTCTGGTTGCTTTTGCCGACTCTGTAGAAGGTAATAGGGGTTTCATGACATCCGACAGTATCCAAGACAAGCCTAATTTTATTCGTGTCATCATCCTTTCTAAGTTGAGCATCCCCCGAGGAGGGTTCAGGTACGCCTCTGGTTATAATATTTTTGGCTCGCACTATGCGATCTACCGCCTCATTTGCGATGTTGTCAGTGAATTCGGTCGAATTAACTGCATCGAACTGACTCAGTTTATTATTTAATTGAGTTGATTTATCATCAAATTCGTTTATTTTCTTGTGAATTTCTGTTTTAAAATCTAGCAGAAGAGTTTTTAATTCCGAGAAATTTGAAACATTTGAACTGCAATTGTTGCAGAGTATAGACAAGCCACGAACCCTCTGCCGCGTAACCTCAGTCTAGAATGGAGAACATTCAGCGAGTAATTTTAATGGAATTGATGAATGATGAATTCAATTTTGACCCGATAGGGGCTGTTGTAGGTAATTTAGTTCAGGCATTCGATATATTGGAACCTGACAAAGTAGTTCCTGTTCGAAATGAAGATTATTATGGAAATGTTATACCAAATTACAGCCCTGATGATTTTCATAATCACTTTATAATGTCCAGAGCAACGTTTCAGGTAAATAGTTATACTGTTATACATACTAATTATGTGTGTGTGAGAGAGAGATGGTCTCGGACGGTGTCCATTAACCACTACATACTAATTAGAATGATAATTACGGCAGTTTGCCTGAATTATTTCAGATCTTACTAAATGTAGTGCAACAACAAAATGAGATCATTGGTGAACGATTGCTGTTTGAGAAAAAAAAACTTGAGAGGTGTCAAGGGACACCCGGATGGAACGATCAACATGAAATGAAACGATTGTTTCATAGAAAAATAACGCACTAATTACAAAAAAAAATTACAGAAAAAAATGAATATCCCTTCGTGAAACCGCCTCCTGGACATCCAATTTGGGAATTTCCTAACAAAATAATTTTGATGCGCATACAAATATTCGGTTGTAAAAAAATAAACAATAAAGCGAATATGTAATATCAATTTATCAATTATACCGGCATCCTACATGGTATAACATAAAATAGGATGGCTACGCCCCTGAGAGGAGTCCACGTTGTTTTTCTGCGCGTGAAAAGTTCTTCGTTCCGCTACTTGAAGAATAATTTTGTCAAAAGGAATTTTTGTACATTACCCCTCTCGATGAATTTCTGGCACTTTTAACAATTTCAATAATTAGTTAAATGTAAACCGGCAATAATGAGGTTTTATGCACCTTAATTCGATTATTGAACTTTCGAATCTTTGAACAGCACTACAGCACTTCAAAAAAATAAACAGTTTTTTGTGGTGTAAGAGAATGAAAAAAATGTTCGAGACACGAACTGGAAAGGTTGGAAGGTTGTCTTCTCTATAGGGTGTTGTGAGAGACTGAAAAGACCCGGTGCTCTAGTGAACTATCACGAGTCTCGACTTGTGGGGTGACTCCCGTCAGGCTGGCGCCGGGGAGGTATTTTTTGAAATGGTTAATATATACAGGGGTGCGCATAAAATAAATAAGTAAAAAATTAGTAAATATAAAGTTTGAGGGTGAATAAAAAATTAAATTAGGATTGTTCAAATCAAATTTGAACAGTCTGTAATGACAAAAAGCAGTTTATTGACATTTATGTTGGCATACCTGGGAGAGTACACGATGCGCGTGTTTTTAGAAACAGTGACTTGCATGCTCTATTGACAAGTAATAATCCTTTTATTAGTGAAAATGAACATCTTCTAGGAGATGCCGCATATTCGTTGCTTCCATTTCTCTTAAAGCCTTATAGAGACAATGGCCATTTAAACCATAGTCAAACAAGGTTTAACACAAGAATGAGTTCAGTCAGATCAATGATTGAACAAACATGCTTTTGGCCTAGTAAAATGCAAATTTCGCAGGTTAAAATATTTAGAGATGACAAGGATAGATTTGGTACCTTCAGTAGTAACAGCTGCTTGTGTGTTACACAGTTATATAATTTCTCATGAGAGGAATCCAAGACTTGAGAATGAAATGGATTTTGTGGGTGTAATAGAAGAAAATCAGGATTACTTAAATAACGACGATGGCAATGCTGAAAATGTAGCACGCTATAAACGGGATTACATTGCATCTTTGCTACAGTGATATAATTTATTTTGAGTTTTCTTTCTATCTGCAATTAGAGCAACCTGACAATCAGATAGAACCATCTAATATGTATGTAGAGAAGTGCACCTTTATAATTTTTTTAAAATAAAATTTTATTGGAATATATTTTGGAAAATACAATTTATCTTAATTACATTTAGACATAAATTCTTTTAACAAATCTAATTTTTCTTTTTGAAGTATATTGCTTTCATCAATACCTTTGCGTATTTTTTTCAGTTCTATTAGCTTTTCCTCTTCAATAGCCAACTGTCTCTTCCTAAACTTTTCTTATCTATTTGCTTGAGCTGCCTTTCCATTTGAAGAAGTAGGTGTATCTTTATGCAAAGATAATTCTTCAACTGTGACTGGTGATGGGCTTGACTTTGTGAAACTAGATGTTATTGTTAATATGCTGCTGCAACTACTACCACAGCTAGTATCAACAAACAACTCCGAAGTAGGTGTACTGGGTTTCATTACAGTAGAAGATAGAATACTTTTGGCAAATTAACTGTTTTGTCCACTTGAAACATATCAGCAAAATAATTACAATATTCCCACTGGACTCTTCCTCTGCCAGTTGACTTCTTTTTGTTATTGTTATCACAAATGGTTCGGTAGGTATTCTTCATATTCCTCATTTTACGATCCAAAGAATCTGCATTAACATGACAATCTTTTTTATCATTGCCTGTGCTATTTCTAGCCACAGTGTTTTTTTTAGTTATTGGATCCCTAAATCTAGTAAATCGGCTTCTGTATTCATCTAACAGCAACAGTGTGCTCTGATGTGTCCATGCGAACTTTTCTTGCTCTAAATAAAAAAGAGACGAACATTTAAATAAAAATCATGATTGGATGAATTGGCTACTTACCGCCTGTACTACAAACAACAGTATGTTCTTCCACATTAGCTGGAATATTTTCCTTTGACATTTCGACCTCAGTTAAATTAAAATGTCTTCTTACTTCTGTGGTGAGAGATACATATTCACAAGCCTCAACTGAAAAATAAAATTGAATTTTAGCTTATGAAAATGATAGTTACCAGGACGAAAAGTGCTTGTTGGTGTGCAGTCCTAGTGGAATACTTGATAAACAATCAGTTTTCATGCACATTTTCTGACTACCCTCTAATACACTATCGTATTGATGATAATTTAACTCATACTAAAATACGTTGTATGTAACACATACATCACTGGCTGCTGCATCACATACAACTATTTTTTACAGCATTATTATCGATTTCTACTAATAACCACATCACATCACAAATGAGCCACTATTAAAACAATTTCTTACAAGGGTGTTACACCTACCTGCATTATTCCATAATAAAATATTAAGTATCATTTTCCATTATTGGTCGCTCACCATCTTCATTTAATACCAACTCGAATAAACTCATATCCATTGTTAATAAACTTTAACACACAAAAGCGAAACAAAAAGGTTATGTACCATCTGTCAAACTAATGTCAAAACTCAAAACAAATAAGATCTGTGCATGTCTAAGCAAAAGATTAGTTGGAAATCTGAAATAAATTCCGCTTCAAGAAATTTGCAGCTGCTGACATGCAGCGCCTAGTCAACGGGTCGGCTGAACACGGTCGCTTACTCAACTTCTCAACTGTTGATGTCGGGTGAACACACCCATTGGGTCTCTGTCTCTCTAACGAACAAAAAACAGGGTTGTCAAATCATTAAAAGTCTTTCAAAGTCTTAACAAGGATAGAGTTGTAAAAATCTGCATAATAGCTAGGAATAAGATTTTTTGACAAAAGCTCCTTAAGGTCTTCCATTCTAATCTGATATGCGCTTTGGATCATTATTTCTTGTAATGCAGGCATTTTTTTTCTTTATTTCTTACATCAATTTCACAAAAATTCTCTTGTGTGTAAGACGTTTTATAATACAAACTAAAAGGATTTTTTAAACATCATGACCTTAATGTCATTCCATAAAACTGTATTTCCTGTGGTAACTATATTGTAATTGTATCCCCATTCTTGAAGTTTTTTTAAATCCATAAATGACTCAAAGGTAAGCTCGTATAAATGGAGATGATTTTTTGGCATTTTTTTTTATGGTGATATACTGGTGTGGTGAATATATAGGGCCAAATTTCAAATTTCATTTGACTTCCTTCTCAATTAGGCTGTGCACATTGTCACCCTTATTTTGGCTGTGGCTCTTAATTAAAAATTCATGTTTGATTTATTTAATATTATAGTGACCTACTGCATATAAATACACGGTTACAATAACTTCATTTTTGTTTTGCCCACAGCAATTATTGTTATTTCCATTTCTTCTTCTGGTGAGATTTTATCAATGGACAATAATTCAAAATATTTTAATATGGGGGTTCCAATTTCAATGCAACCGCGTTTTGCATCGCATTCATTCCAATAAAAACAATGGACATTACCATAAGCTTGTTTTTTTTTCATTATTGGGATCAATTTCACTTAGTTCAACTAAAGTGAAATTATACGTATTTAATTCAGATCCATCACCTCTTAGACACTGAAGCACAGCCTGTAAATCATAAGTTATAACTTTTTTAGGGTCTGTTATATTGAGTAGATCGAGATGTTTTTCCTTCCTACACAGCTCCTTTTCTTCAAGATGCGCTTCGTATTCCCTAAGTATTTTTTCCCTTGCTTCACCAGTTGTGTTATTATAGGAAGTACAAAGATCATATCTAGGCTGAAAAAACCCTATATTAAAATGGGTTGTAAAAACTTTATAATACGTGCAGTATTTGCCAAATATCTTGCCTTTTTGTATTTGGCTGTCTTTAAAGTCTTTGAAAAGATCTGACACACTTTTTCCACCCTCTATATACTCACGCGTTGTATTAGCTCTTAGATAATGGGATTCTATTCGTGGTATTGAATCAATGTGATCTTTTTTTTTGGAGAAGTTGTTTATCAATTTCTGTATGATTGCTGTGCTTACCCCGGCAATCATCATGTATTTTGCTGTAAATAATTTCCAGTATACTAGAAGTCATTTGTTTGAAAACAAAAGTGAGGGATTAACTATTTGGTGACCCTCGTATTGTCTTGTAAGCAGGTGTTCTGGCAATTCTTCTGAGGAACACAACAGTTCCGCACAAGATTTGCAAGGAACCTTCTGACAAATTTTCTTATGACTGCCCCGGCGACGTAGTCTGTAGCAAAGTCCAAGCACGTCCCCGGGACATTGCCTGATGAAATTTCGCCCCCAACCTCTGGATACTGAATCTGTTCTTGTCCTTCGACAAATGCTTTTAAGTTGTCTAATGGCTCTGTGGATACGTCCTCTTCGCAATTCGCACCAACGCTGTGCGATGACGAGAAATTACTGATCAGGAGGGATTTAAAGGAATTGATAAAGGACGAACAAGTGGAATTTCCAGCTGCATTGAATCGTATTTGAGAGAACCAATTTTCCAAGGGTTTCTGAATAAACTGCCTCGGAAAAAGATAATCCATAATCGGAAGTAGTTTTACTGCAATTTTCCTTACCAAAACCTAAGTCCACAAACCCATCTACAGAATGTGTTGATTATATTTCAATTGAGGATGGAGATAAATTGAAACACAATACCTGTCCTCCTCCCTCAGTTTACTGACCTGGATCTTCAAATGTGTAAAAATGTGTTCATTTACACCCGGTAAAAAGGATACACTATTAAGGATTTTGTTTAAAGATTTCCGGGACGGTAAGCTGAAAAACTTGGACAGGAAGCGATATGCTCGGGCGCTTTTCTTGTACAATGACAGTGCAAACAATTTGTCATCTTGACAGAACCTACGCCCCTTGGGCTTCATACGCAAATTTATCAAATTTGATTCGGAACAATTGAGGGCCACTTTCGAGTAATTAATCAAGATGTTCACTAACCCTTCCTTTTCAGTTACTAATTTTACAAAATGTTTTATATCTTTTTGATCCACTTTTTTTGCTCTAAGTCGCTTTATGAGGGTCAGTGTCTTGTAGAAATCCTTTTTGGTTGCTGCCTCGGCTTCTGCAAATAAATAAAGTAATTTGAGCAAACTTTTGAATGTACATATTTCAAAGTGTTGTCACCTCCCCAATTGGAGAATAATAAATAGATTCTTTCATCGGATCTGCAGAAACTTTATATAAGTGAAATTATTTCAAACTCACGACAATGAATACCTTTAATTTTCTCGGTTACTTGTTTTCTGTCTGGGAACCATATTGGGGAACAAAAAATCGCAATCACCTTTGGATTGTATTCTAAAAAGTATAATTATATTCAATGACATTCATTAAATAGATGTATATACAAAAAAATTACATACCCGGCAAAAACAGGGATGACAAAGAAAACTTCTTCAATCTTTTGCCTTCGCCCTCTTCCACTTTTAAAAAGCAGGCTTGGCTGAAATGACGAGGACATATTCTCCAATGTTTTCGCCATGTTAAATCCAAAGAAGGGTTTCCACATCTTTCCAGCCAAACTGAACGTTGATAGTCCTGACTGGGAAGTTTAAAGCTGGATGAAAGAATTACTGTTACAGTTTAGTTACAAAAGGTTGTCTATGGTTACAACAAGATAAAAAAGAAGAAGATTTTAGGTTAGGTTAGTAATATAAAAAGTAAGAGTTAAGAACATGTGACTTGTGATAAGTTTACTTTAAAATAATAAAAGGTATATATAAGCAAGAAGTTAATAACTCAATTTATCAAAACAAAGACTCCTACCCATGTACTGTAACAATTACTACCTCAATATTTTTTTACATTTTATTTGATGCAACAGGTTTTATTCTATGAAAATGAAGCTTGCCGGGTGCACCACACATTACAGTCCTTCACTATACATTGTCTTTAGAAATAAATTAAACACCTCAACAAAATATATAATTACAACTAATAATCGGACTAAAGGTGAGATTATACAGCAAATAAAATAAAATAAGGAACTAATTAAAATAGGTTAAGAAATGAGGACAAAAAAACATTGATTATAGAGATGAATGAAATAAAATGAGAAGTAAGAGTAAACAAATCAAATTGCAGCTTTTTTGACAATAACTTTGTTTGTGTTTTGTGCAAGCTTAGTGAATTCCACTTTTTGTTTTGGCTCAATGAGGGGTGAGAATGTTGTGTATGTGAAAGTTTTTCGTTTGAGCTATTTTAAATATCAAAAATGTCGTGGTCTCATGATCAAGTACTTCGTTAGGTTACATGAAGAATAATTGAAACCTCAGAACATTTAGAACAGGAATATCTGGGTCATGCGCATTATCGGTTTCCAAACAAATTAAAATAAAATAAAACAAAAAGATAAAAGTTGGCCATCTTTTGTACTAATTCTTATTTACTATTTTATCTTATTTCTTATATAATGGCTTTCATAGAGATGCTTATGTTCATCTTTATTATTTTAATTTATTTTATTACTTATTTTATTTTATTTGCTGTATAATCTCACCTTAATGTGAAAAAAAACGTGGTTGTGAATGTGAAACTAGGTTATCTATAATCTATTTCGCTCGCAATCGTGGTTGTTGGCAGTTACAGCCCTCTAGGTGGCACTACTCTCGCATCTTTGGAGTGCACATACCCTGCGTACATCGACATCATGAAACAGTTTTTCTGCTGACGGCAGCAATCTTCTGAATAAAATATGACATCTACTTTGTTAAAAATCTTGCTAGCTTGTTCTTTTGAACTTTTTAGATACAACAATACGCAGGTTCCGATTTCATTAATTCCACGATTGTCTTCTGTTCCATCCCAAACATAACATTCAGCTATGTTACGTGTCAGCTCAAAAATCGTGAAATTAAATACATCAATTTTTGACGTATAATAAAAAGGAAGGCATTGCAAAACCGCCTGTAGGTCGTACACGGCGACAACAATAGGTTTGTTTTCACATGCAATCAGAAATATGTTTCTGATAGCTTT